>JACXGI010002854.1:26274-45581 GCA_016801175.1 Esox masquinongy
CCAGGCAGAGTTTGGATGAATCTGTACACCTAAGCCTCATTCCTCCAGGGCAGGTCAGAGGGTCAGCAGGTTGTCTTCAAACAGACGATAATGCAGTGCAGTGTGAGGCCACCCCCCCCCCCCGGAGTACTGTATCATGATGAAGCTCTTAGAACCTTAGCCAAGGGCCATTTAGCACCCCCCCCCAACCCCAGCACAAACACACACACATCCAATTACTAAGATTAGGATTTTTTTTGGGGGGGGGGGTATTTACTGTAGCCCATACTTTATTAAAGCAACGATTGGGGGGAATATCTATGGAGGATTATTGAACCAATTGGAACCATAATTAAGGGGCCAGATTTCACACTTAGCCAGGACACAGAGGTTAGCACCCCTACTCTTTTGATAAGTACCATGAGATCTTTAGGGAGCACAGAGAGTAAGGACACCTGTTTAACGTCTGAAAGATTGCACCCTGAGCAGAGCAATTTCCTTAATCACTGGGGCATTGGGGTCCTGTGTCCTAGGAGCCAGTCTGACCTCTGACCCCTCTATGTTATGACCTAATGATATGTTAGGACCTGATGATAACTACATTTGGTAATGACAGTGGGGTGCTATGCACCTAACCCTAATCCCCTCTGGAATGTCACACTCTGCCTCCCTCATAAATTTTCTTCCACATACAGCATATGAAAGCCATCACAGAAGAGAAAACTTAAACTTAATTTCCTGAACCTCCAGAGACCCTGATCTAGACCTCTGTGGAATACTGTGCTCAGTAGCCAGTATATTGGACTATTTCAGGAAACATTCATTAAGGAAAATTGGATTGCTTCTAGACAGTCAGTCACACTGTCATAGTATTTATTAGGATGTACCTAATAAACTGGATGTTGGGTTGTGTTATGGCTGATCTGTACATACATATTAAAGCCAGTGTATTCGTGGCAGATGGAGGGCTAACATAGGTAATGAGAGAGCGTTGATTGCTATGCTAGCTTTAAATTAAGAGTGCAACGACCCTCTTATCATCATAATTCACTTTAGCGTGCACCTGCACCGTGCGCTCCATCCTGGGGAGTGATGGGACACTTCCTGCTTCTGCTCATTTTCCCGCCACACCGAAGGAGTGAGACAGAGTGGTCTTTGTCTGCAGGATAGGTGTGAGACGTTCAGATTACCCACTGCAACTGAGATGTCTGTTCCTCCAGTCAACAGGCAATATTTAGAGAATGTTCCATTTGGACTGAGTGTCAGCAATGCAAGACCCAAACTAATAGTAAATACAGTATTTGTAGATATTTCTACAAATACCAAGTCTATGTTGGGGGTGTTGCAGTTTTCTGATACTGAAATTTTACGGAATGAACTTGTTGTATTTTTCTTCCCCGACAATTTTTAAGTCATCCAGTATTTTTAGACAACTATTGTAATGATCCTGGAATGAAATGAAATCAGTTTTGGACTTGGTTGGGAAGCGTTTTGATAAGGCTTGGCAGATACAAAGGTTCAGTTTGCTACAGCAACAGAAATGTAATCTAAAACATGGTGATAACAGCTTTTCCAGGAAAGGAAGACATTTGAACATTGCAGTGCTTCTCCTGGAAAAGGTACCTTTCTTTCCATGAGCAAAAGTGGGTTTCTTGACCCAGCATTGTCAGATCACATTACCCACCGGGCTTGGCGTTTTGCAGTTGACAGTGCAGATATTCACACAGGGGCAGCACAGGTATGTAAGTGTCAGAAACAGGTAGTATATACAGCTCCAGAAAAAAGTAAGAGACCACTGCATCTTTTTCTTTCCTTTCCAAAAAAGTTGAAAAGGAAGGTTTTGAGTGAGGAACAGAAGGGTTAAAATTAAGAGACCACTGCAAATTGAACACTTCTGTTCCTCACTCAAAACCTTCCTTTTCAACTTTTTTGGAAAGGAAAGAAAAAGGTGCAGTGGTATGTTAATTTTTTCCAGAGCTGAATTTCAGGGCAATACAAATGCAGCAGTAGGCCTTCCTGTTGCCTTGCCAGCATTTGGCCCCAAACACAGGCCTGTGAGACTCTTCAGCACCTAAACAGAAACATGATCTGCCCTGTCAGAAATGAGTCTGTGGCTACTGTGTCCCCTCAGCAGGGACGTCAACGGACTCTCAAAACACACAGGGATCGGTCCAACCGTCACGGGCTGAGCTGCTGTCTCATACAACCCAATGCAACACAAACCTGCAAAAACATAGGGCAGGCCAAACACAATCCATGTCTGTGCCCTTATATGGACTCTTATCCAGAGTGACTTAAAGTGGTGAATACATACCTGTTTACATTGTGTTTCGACTGTGCTAGTGCCATTTGAAAAATTCTGTTTACATATTACATTAACGTTATTTAAATGAAATTGTTCTCACATATTACGTTAATGTTATTTAAATTAAATTGTGTTTCCATAATACGTTAATGTTATTTAAATTAAATTGTGTTTACACCAATTGATGTAGTCTGAATAGGCTTTTACTTGTTTCAACAGCCCTATTCGTGGTTACTTGCTGAAAACCCCACAAAGGTACTTAGAAAACACAAAACTGTCCTTGAGTGATGATGTATGAACACCGAAAATATACCTGACAAAATGTTTACTTGTGTGTGAGATGTTATGTTATATTACTGCCAAACTGTTGACAACTTCTCATTGTGGTAGTTGACAAACAAAAAGTGTGTCAACTGAATTTCAACCGAATACTATTTTTGTATTTAATACTGTATATCTTCTACCCATCATTAAAACAGCTTTTAGACTCACTTCCAGTAATGGCTGAGTTTTCACTGAGACACCAGTGCGACCTGATTGGTCTAATTATGTGAATGAAGCTGAGCTCTGCGGTAGACTTAGTAAGTGAGCTAATCACAACCTTGCTGCAGAGTGGACTTGAGTAGGATTTCATGTTCTCAGAATTTCTTTCACATGAACAGAATTGAACATTTTCCAATATGTTCTATTGGAAAGAACACAATAAATCAACAATTGCAATAGGACTCAGGCTCAGTGCTTACATTTTCAGCATACAATAAAATGAAAAAAGACAGACCATGAACAGAGATGTCAAAAAACTAAGTACAGACACCAAAGAAACAAACAAACAAACAAAAAAACTCCCACCAACACTGCCCGATGTTCAGTCTGACTCATGGGTGGCCCAATTTCTTTTGTAATACAATGCTTAGATATATGTTATTAAATGTAATTTCCCTCAGTTGCATAATGTATACATTATTCTTATTAGCAATCTGGGATATTATGTTGTTATCTCTTGGTCAGACCAGGCTACTGACCAGCTTCCTAATCTCCATATCCTCTCCTGTGTAATTGTTACACAGCCACACGGCTGACTATTTCATGTGCGCCACATTTCACTATTTTCATTTGACGATAGTCAAGCTACAACAAGAATCATCCTTTGCTGTGTTAAATCGAAATAATTAACAACAGAACAGTCCACAGGCATCCAGATAACGTAATGTTTCTCCTGCTGTGTTTGGTCACAGAATCCAGAGCTTTTCCCATGTGATTCTAAATTCCCTAGAGAGGGAGTCCATGACAAAGTAAAAATCTGCTTCTTGTTATGAAACTCTTTTTGCCTCAGAGATTAGGTTTTTGGAATTAGTGATTGAAACCTTTCCTAACATACTGTATTACTTACAAAACAATAAGATTTCTAATCTATATTAAGGGGGTGAAGAATGTCTAAGGAAACATTTAAAGTTTTCCTGCTAAATTGTCCTGTTCTCTTCCTGTGCAACTTCAGACATGTCGATATGACTCATAGACCAGGGAAGCAAGTTCCATGGATCTCAATATCCATGTTGTGTCATCCAGCATGTCTGAACAAGAAGCCTTCTAACGGTACAGCAGCTGTCTCCAAAAGACCCTCTTCCCCTGTCAGAACCCTCTCTGGTGGGATTCGATGTTGTCCTGTGGTGAATTTACTGGCGGAATTTCATGGTGAGCAAAGTACTGGTGTGGACAAGGTCAGATGCAAAGCTCTATAAGCAAGGCGCTCGGTGTGGAAGTTTCCCTTAAAGTACAGATCTAAAAGCATCTCATTCTCTCAAACCTTAACCTTGTTGTACGTGATCATTTACAACCAAATCTCAGAAGTCCGTGCTCCAAACCATTGGATCTGGAGAATCTATCTGAACCTCCTCTGTGTAAGTCCTGAGAACTGACTGGCTGTCCAAAGGTGACTGACTCTTATCCAATGATTTAAATGTTGTGTCTGCCCTTAAGACTGACTCCTGGTAAGAAGGCAAGGCAGTTATGCCTTGCATCCCTCATTCTGTAACTGCATGCCTGCCACTGCCAGCTCTTTCTTGTTGCTTTAAATTATTATTAAGCTCTTCGGAGGTGGCTCCTGGGAATTGCCAGAAACCAGTGGTCATAGTGGGCAGGAGAGTGGTGCTTGGTTCTTTTCTAACTGTTTTTCCATACAGAAAGTTCTGGTTAAGTCTGGACAGAAAATACTTCCTAGCATCTTGGGTTGACAGTGTGCTCGTCTGGTAGACATTTTGCATTTTTTCCCAAAGCAAGTGTGTGATCTGTTGACTGGTTTGGCTCAAGTCTGTTTCTACTTTCTTAGTTGTATTGTCGTATTCATTAATTTTTCATCATCACGTCAATGTTTTAGCATAATCTGTGCACTTATGTAGGGTAATTTCGTTGCAGTTTTCATCTCAGCTGGAAATATGCTGCTGGTCTGAAGTAATCACTTAGAATTTGTAGGTGGGTTACCAACAGCGTTTTAATATTCTGTGCATAACCATTGATATTTGCTTCAACAGTATGTTTTTACATAATCATGTGATGAAATAGATAGTTATATTGTTTTATTAGCATATTTGAGATGCTCAGGACTGCATTTTCTGCTGCTGCACACAGCTCACTGTCTCCTTGGCTTACGATAGCTAGTTCACCATCACAGTCTCCTTGGCTTACGATAGCTAGTTCACCATCACAGTCTCCTTGGCTTTTCGGACAGCTCATTGCCTCCTTGGCTTATGATAGCTAGTCGGTAGCTAGTTCACCATCACAGTCTCCTTGGCTTTTCGGACAGCTCATTGCCTCCTTGGCTAACGATAGCTAGTCGGTAGCTAGTTCACCATCACAGTTCTCTCTTTTTGATTCTGTTAATTAATTAATTGGCAATCTTTAACATGTTTTTCAATTTTAGGTTTTGGTACATGTAGCTCAATTCAAAAAGCTGATTAAGGGTTGTGTTACTGATTAATGTATTTCTTCCTGCTGGCATTTTGATGTCTCTATTTCTTAAATTCAATAATTCCAGGCTTGTCTGTAAAAGAGACATTGACTCCCTATCAAATAATGGATATATAAGAAATGTATTCCTTTCTTCCCTTTAAGCTGTTCACATGAAATTCAAACAAGATGTCAAGGCAAAATATGTGCTTTGCATCAGTCCTGCAACGCTGAGATTGAAGTCCACAGGATCGATCCAGTAAAGAGGTCAATGGATTGCAGACTGTGGGGGATATAAGAAAGATGTTGTCACTGGCACATAGTGAAAAAGTCACATCTATGTAACATCTTGACTTCAATACAAGCATTGTAATCTGATTACTGTGAAATACACAAACTAACAATAGCCTAAACATAGGCTAATTATTCTTGGCTACAATGAGATGTTTCCCCCAAGGCATCTTTACCATATATTGCTGGGGTTGAGATCTGTTAATCTCTATGTAGTGATCAAAACCCTAGGTCAGCCAAACACAGAAAGAATTTAAAAAATGCAATCGACAGCCTAGTGGTCAAAGTGATTGAACATCTGTCCGATAAGATGAAAATTATGATGATTTTCTCTTGATCTGTAAGTCAATCTGGACAAGCATTTGCTAAATTACTACAGTGTAAATGTAATCACAAAAAAGTCAATATTAACAGAACTACCTGTCTATGCTGCCTAGTAGTTCAGTAAATACATCTCATATGTGCAATCATACGGTGGATTTTGGATGTCCTAAAAGTGCAGCTTTTGCTTTAATGTTACTCCCTGTAAGGGTCATAGGAGAGTCTTGGGGGGGAACTGAATTCACCTAGCTCCCTATGGGTAACATGTACTGTAGGGACTAATCAGACAGAGACATTAGCTATAGGAAAAGCCACTTGTCCCAGATGTTTTACAGTATAGATTTTACTCTTGTTTTATGGTGTCTCACACAGCATGGGGCCGGATGTGGACTACCTTTACTGGCCATGCAGGATTTGGGTCATCATGGGGCCCATAGCACATCACAAGGTTCAAAATCCTTTGACACACTTTTAGCCATTCATTTATGGGTAGTTCACAGGCTACAGGATGTCTACATGGACATACAGGGTACTTTAACACAGCAAAGACTCACACTTCATTATCAATCAGTAAAGACCTGTAAGAGGATTAAGTTGTGAATGTAAAACTAAAGAAGTGTATAATGATGTCCAGGTAGAAGACATTTCCTATTGAGGTGGCAGGTAGCCTAGTGGTTAGAATATCAGCATGTTGCTAGATCAAATCCCACAGCACTGGACCCTGACACTGTCCAGGTGGAGGCGTCGTTTGGTCATGGTTGACCAGTACAGCCTGTCTGGAGGTGAGTTGTTGCAAGTGTGTGACCATGGTGGGAGGGAAAACGATGGTCGGCCCCGCGTATGGTTACAGTGCAAACTAGCATGGAAGGACCACTCAACACTTTAACAAGGGTCCCCTGGGGGCCCGGGACATTATTCCCTTGTAACAGGCTGATCAGCTTTGCACCAGCACCCATCTGAGCTGTGGGGTCACGGGGACCATGCTGTGATTTTAATTAGTCTGGGCTGCTAGTGCCTCCCACCAAGACCTGCCTGTCAGCCTCACAATGACTGCTATTAGGGCCAGTTGTTAGTGTTGTTACTGGCGACAACTTTTTGCTCGTGGGCTAAATATGAAATGCACTACATTAAAAACAGACACGATTCTGTAGTGGACATCACTGCATGGGCTCAGGAACACTTCCAAAAACCATTGTCTGTGAACACAGTAAGTTAAACTCTGCCATGCAAAGGAGAAACCATATATAAACAACATCCAGAAACACCGTCGCCGACTGTTAAGTGCACAGTTCAAAAGCCTTCATCTGTGATGGTATGGGGGTGCATTAGTGCACATGGCATGGGTGACTTGTACATCTGTGAAGGCACCATTAATGCTAAACAATATATACAGGTTTTGGAGCAACATATGCTGCCATCCAGATGACGTCTTTTTCAGGAAAGGCCTTGCTTATTTCAGCAAGACAATGCCAAACCACATTCTGCACGTATTACACCAGCATGGCTCCGTAGTAAAAGAGTCTGGGTGCCAAACTGGCCTCCAGACCTGTCGCCCATTGAAAACATTTGGCGCATTATGAAATGAAAAATCCGACAAAGGAGGCCCTGAAATGTTGAGCAGCTGAAATCCTGAAAATCAAGCAAGAATGGATATACATTTCACTTTCAAAACTAGAACAATTGGTATCCTCTGTTCTCAAATGCTTACAGAGCATTGTTAAAAGAGTACCATTTCTCTGGTTCAATATTTGATTTGTTGTCTTTGTACTATTTTCAATTAAATATAGGGATTAAATGATTTGCACATCATTGCATTCTGTTTTTATTTCCATTTCTTGCAGCCTCACAACTTTTTTGGAAATGGTGTTGTATAGAATACATATGAACAGTTACTATATGTGTATATTTTATCTGTATATCTAATTACTTGGACAGTAAGCTTTTCTTTTTTTTCTCCAACATTTTACATTTAAAATCGAACATCAACTATGGGGTTAAATAATAGATTTTTAGCCTTTATTTCAGGGTATTCTTGTGGACGTTGCTTTCGCCATTTTAAAATGACATAACTTTTTACACATAGTCCCCTATAGGGCACCGAAGGTACATCACAATGTTTAGTATATACTTAATGCAATAACTGTCTGACGTCTGTGACCCATCAATCCCTTCAGATGCTGGATATCCTCGCTGGTGATGCTCTGCCAGACCAGCTCTGCAGCCATCTTCAGTTGTTTGTTTTGGTGCCATTTTGACAAATGAAAGCCATGTTCAGGGTTTAATTATGGAAATTAAGTTGGCCTGTCATGAGCACTCGTAGTGGTGAGAATTTTTAGGTCTGATTGACCAAAACTGAATGCCTGAAAAAACAGAATGTCTCCCGGTCAATCCCGAGCTGGCTTTATGCATCAACCGTAGAGTCCGTCCTCACATGCTTCGCACCATCTGGTTTGGATCGGCTGGGGTAAAAAGCATCCCATTGTCTGCCTGAGGGGTTTTCTTTAAACCCCCCGGTGACCGGGCTGTGAAGGGTCAGTGCTCATCTTTCCTGTATGCTTCCTGGTCCTGGATTCATGTAGGACCTTGGTGTAGCACGGGATAACTGAGTATGCATTCTGTAGACTGTACATTGCAATGGATTTAACCCCTGTGGGTGGTCCAAATGTGACGTGGTCCTAACCAGACGGACATGGAGGTGAGGATGGACCCTGTGGCTGATGCGTCATGCCACATCTGGACTGAATGGGAGTTTTTCAGCTGCCATGTCCCGTACATCTGCTGGTATGCCTTCCTGGTTATCACCGTGACGTTGTTCTCCCACGTTGTCCTCCTGTGGGAGATTGTGGAAGAATTGTCTCCAGGATTTTTTATGATTTAGCCAAACTAACAGCTGAGCCCTCAATCCCAAGGGGAAGAGGTGGGGGGGTGGGCAACCACAATCTCAGTGTCTTTTTCCTGGTTATTTTGACTGCAGCAGGCCACCCGCCATTCAACCTTTTGACTTTTGTCATGTATTTGCAGGAAGGGCCCACCAACGAGAGTTGTTTGGACAGCATCAATGCCAAACTGACGGGAGACAGTCAATGACTACACTGTCAGTGCATTGATTATGAGAAAGGTTTGACTAAACTAGCTGATATATACAGTATATCTAGTTTAGTCTAACCTTTCTCATAATCAATGTATATATATTTATCATATATATATATATATTTATATTTATATATATATATATATATATAATATCTATTTGTGAAAAGGCATACCACTGTTAAAGATGGAAGAGAAAGTTGGTATTTGTAATCCCCTCTGATAAAAAATGCTACATCATTTTAACAGACATTTTAACAATGTTGGTTAGCACACTAAATCCGGGAAAATACAGTGCGTTAGTAGACCTCATCATTCATACAGGAACACACACATTCCCACTGTAGCTATAATGATATAATGTCATGTTACACGTTTTATATGATGATTATAGCAAAGATTTAAGTCTAATAACACATCTACGTTCATAACAGGTGTGGAGTTCGCTATTCCTCTGTGTAAATGTCCCAAATGGAGCTGTTAACTGTCTCCACTTTCCAAATGGTAAGACTCTGTTAAATATGGAAGGCTGAATTATGGTGGGATTTGACATCCTGGTGTAACCCGGTGAACATAAGGTCATGTAAACTTGAAAGATTCTAATAGTTTTTTTGTCTTATATAACTTTTGTTATATGTATGTTAAGTATGCATGTAGACGTGTGGGTCTATATACGTTTATATACATGCATACACTGCCATTCAAAGGTTTGGGGTCACTTAGAAATGTTCTTGTTTTTGAAAGAAAAGCACAATTTTGTCCATTAAAATAACATCAGATTGATCGGAAATACAGTGTAGACCTTGTTAATGTTGTAAATGACTATTGTAGCTGGAAATTGATGATTTTAAATGGAACATCTACATAGTCATACAGAGGCTCATTATCAGCAACCATCATTCCTGTGTTCCAATGGCACATTGTGTTTGCTAATCCAAGTATATCAATTTAAAAGGCTAAATGATCATTATAAAACCCTTTTGCTATTATGTTAGCACAGCTGAAAACTCAAATTAAAGAAGCAATAAAACTGGCTTTCTTTAGACTAGTTGAGTCTCTGGAGCATCAGCAATTGTGATTTCAAATACAGGCTCAAAATGACCAGAAACAAAGAACTTTCTTCTGAAACTCATCAGTCTATTCTTGTGCTGAGAAATGAAGGCTATTCCAATTTCTTGGTAATTTCAAGAAATTACCAAGAAATTGAAGATCTCATACTACTGCCTTCACAGACCAGCACAAACTGGCTCTAACCTGAATATGGGCGGCCCCAGTGCACAACTGAGCAAGAGGACAAACACATTAGAGAATCTGGTTTGAGAAACAGATGCCTCACAATCAATCAATCAATCAAATTTATTTATAAAGCCCTTTTTACATCAGCAGTTGTCACAAAGTGCTTTTACAAAACACCCGGCCTTAAACCCCAAGGAGCAAACAACAGTAGTGTTGAATTTCAGTGGCTAGGAAAAACTCCCTAAGAAGGCCGAAATTTTGGAAGAAACCTAGAGAGGACCCAGGCTCAGAGGGGTGACCAGTCCTCATCTGGCTTCTCACAGGTCCTCAACTGACAGCTTCGTTAAATAGAACCCACAAAACACCAGACTCAACGTCAACAGTGAAGAGGCAGCTCCGGGATGCTGGCCTTCTAGGCAGAGTTGCAAAGAAAAAGACATATCTCAGACTGGAAAAAGAAAAGATGAAAAGAAAAGATTAAGATGGGCAAAAGAACACAGACACTGGACAAAGGAAGACTGGGAAAAAAGTGTAATGGACAGATTAATTTGAGGTGTTTGGATCACAAAGGAGTGCTTGATGCAATCTGTCAAGCATGGTGGCGGCAAGGTGATGGCGTGAGTTTGTTAAAGTGGGAATTTTGTACAGGATAAAAGGCATCTTGAAGAAGGAAGGCTATCGCTCCATTTTGCAATGCCATGCCATACCCTGTGGACGGCATTTGATTGGAACCAATATTCTTCTTCAACAGGACAATGACCCAAAGCACAACTCCAAACTGTACAAGAACTATTTGGGGAAGAAGCAGTCAGCTGGTATTCTGTCTACAATGGAGTGGCCAGCACAGTCACCGGATCTCAACACTATTGAGCTGTTGTGGGAGCAGCTTGACTGTATGGTGGTAAGTGCCCATCAAGCCAATCTAACTTGTGGGAGGTGCTTCAGGAAGCAAGGGGTGAAATCTCTTCAGATTACCTCAACAAATTGACTACTACAATGCCAAAGTTCTGCAAGGCTGTAATTGCTGCAAATGGAGGATTCTTTGACCAATGAAAAGTTTGAAGGACACAATTATTACCTATATTAAAAATAATAATTTCTAACCTTGTCAATAGTTCCTATTAATTTTGCTATATTTCATTTTCAAACTGATTTCATGTATGTTTTCATGGAAAACAAAAATAATTCTAAGTGACCCCAAATTTTGAACGGTAGTATATACAGCTCTGGAAAAAATTAAGAGACCACTGCAACTTTTTCTTTCCTTTGCAAAAAAGTCGAAAAGGAAGGTTTCGAGTGAGGAACAGAAGGGTTAAAATTAAGAGACCACTGCAAATTGAACGCTTCTTTTCCTCACTCAAAACTTTCCTTTTCAACTGTTTTGGAAAGGAAAGAAAAAGGTGCAGTGGTCTCTTATTATTTTCCGGAGCTGTATATATATATATATATATACATATCTGTATATATACAGCTCCGGAAAAAATTAAGAGACCACTGCACCTTTTTCTTATATATATAGTATAGTAGTATAGTATAGTGATATGATATTATATATATGATATATACTATATATATGATGTTTAGCTTTAAATTATATTCAACATTAATCCCAAACAAAAAACAATTCTATAAAGTGATGATCGGTTACATGAGAACTGAATGGGCAATCTAATCCTTTTTGATTTTCCGTTATACTTTGAAACCTTCCTACATTCACATGTTCATATTGGATGATAAGTTCCTTATAACCATGTTATTAGATGAAATGTATGATGAAATCTAAACAATCCTATGGCATGGTTCCGAATCATGATAGAAAATCCTGACAGTTTTCTTGCCTCGGGTTATACACAGCTCCCCAGCTCCCCAGCTCCCCAGCTTCCTCATCATGACGGTAGCCAATGATTTTTATTATCAGCTAGACCGAAGAGCGGTCTAGCCTCTCCCCCGTGTGGAAAAGACCGGCAAAAGGGGCCTCACTGTCAGATCACTGAGTGGCTTTGGCTGTCGGGTCGTGTCAGTGGTCTCCGCTGCCAAAGCAATTCACGGCTGTGGCTACAGACAACGTAATAGATCGCCATCATGCCCCAAATATATACACGCTCGCATTTTTGCGTTGCCAATGACGAACTTAATGAAATACCTGCAATAAATGAAGTAAAAACGTGTTAAAGCAGTCCACGTGGGATTTAGGCTATTTCAATATATAACTATCCGTTGTTATCCCCGGACGAATGGCAGTAATAGGGTTTTGTACAGAAGTCGATTGTTAAGCATCATTTGTAGATTGTTGGTTTGACTGGACTGTATAAATATAAATAAATGCCTATATACAGCAAGTCGGATAACTCATCCATTCCATTGCGCGCGCTTATCAGCACTTTAAACATAGTTTTGCTACAAATGAATACGTTTATTATGTTCAGGATTGTCTTTGATCAAGGTATGGACAAAATGCTAATGACTTTGTCTATTAAACTGAATACTGAAACACAGGCTAATTATTTTGTAATGACTAGCCTACTTTTACAGATGCCTACCCCTGTAGGCATGGCAAGTTACCAGGATAAGTGATTTGTGTGGTGTAGCAACGACGTTATTGGATGAGGATGTTCGTGTTGGACAGAGGGTCTTACTTTTTTTTTACTTCCTCCCTAAGGTGTCTACTTACTTTTAGGATGGTCACTTGGACAGTGCCCCTCCTCTTCAGCGGTTGTAAGACGAATTTGAACTTGCAGCCGGCTAGCACATCTTAGTTGCTCTTGCCGGGATCAGAACACGCAAAGTGGGACACCTAACTACAGGAACACTGAATTCTCTTGTGAAACAGCGCACCCGGGAACTTGCCGATAACATAATCTTGGACACTTTTTACGCATTACTTCACTACTGGAAATAACAGGCAATTTAAGGATTTACACTAATTTTCTTTACTTTAAATGGAATTTAAACCTTGTTTAAGGTAATGTTTATTCGTAATTATTAATTTATTAGGACATTATGGTTAGACTAATTATCCTGGTATAATGCATTGCAACAGGTTTTTATTAGCCTATACAGTGTCTTATAATAAGGCGATATGTAACGATATGTTATGTCTCTTTTAGACAATTTATTTTCATTGAACAGGAATAACAAGTGTTGTTTTTAAATTTGAGCATCATTTTGCGGATGATGGCCTCATTGGACAAACCCTTCAGTGCGTGCGTATTTGGCTACGTTGCCTTGTCTTTTAACCACGGTCTGTGAAACCCAAAATATAATACATTTTGTTTTGGAAAGCAGTGAGTTTTGTAATGTTTCACCTTCTTTTAACAAAATCGTGGCGTACGTCTTATGGTGACTTAGCTGCATCTCATGGAGCTTTATCATATGGTCCAAAACCTGTAACCAATTACGCCCCTTTAGTGATCAGCAGTCTTATAATTAGTTATAGACTATTTTATAACCGGGTGTGATGGCATTTAATTCCTCAAAGCACCGCAAATCCTTAGCATTTAAATAATGCATAGTCTACATATTTAGGTGTATCTACGAATTCATACACAATGTCATGGGTTATCGAAAAACGGAGCTAACTTAGTAAGAGTATGGCTGGAGAGAGTCTACAAAATGACATGATCAAAATCTAAACTAGAATCAAGCGGCAAGCATCCAGTAGTATGCTATAGGTCAGGCTATCCAGATTCAGGCGCTTTAGACTGGTTGATGATGAGGCCAGCCATTGATCTCAAAGCTGGACAAAAGTTTGAAGATAAGTGAACGCGGGGAAGTGCAAAAAAACATACTGCATACTACTACTCTGCATAATGTATCCAATGACTACAGGGCAATGCGAGTAGGCACATCATCCTCAGCCCATTCTTTCAAAATATACGAGACGCCAAAAAGACCCCCCCCCGATCCCCAGGCTTGTTTTAGATACATAATAAGCCTACCAGCATTGAACTCCCACAATCAACTCAAAGAACGATTGCTATTAGTCACATTTGTTACCATTTTCAGCTAATGTCAGGAAGCGTGGCCAGCCGACCAAGGAGCTATGAAGTAAGAAATCCAACAGTTTGACATGTCATTCGCGTTTACATAGCCGCGGTGCAAATGAGGCCAGTCACAGGCAATCTGTTCAGCGTCCACGGTTTCTCCCATACGGTCGTGACTTGACACCACAGAAGCCCCCACCCCCTCCATGGTGTCCAGATCTCACCACCCACGCATTCAGAGGAAGTGATCAGACTGACAAATTGGCCTTTGGCCTGGGGTTCACTGACAACGACCCCAAAAATACATGTTCACCCTTTACACCCATTACATGCATTTGTTGGCCTTTAAAATGACTTTATACAAATGAGACAATAACACAGGCTTCATGCAGGCATTCATTCATACACATCAAATCAAAGCACTGTCAATGACTTACATTTTATCATCCACAGTACTAGGGCATAGGACTTTTCCAATAACATTATGCATTGGCATTCAATATATTATTACATTTCAAAATAAAGTGTCACTACGTACTGCTGCTTCATTGCAGTCAGAAGTTAGAATCTTGATTGGGGCAAACCGACCGTGCCCAGGCCTCTTGTAGAGGGCGGTGCAAACTGGCGTACAACAGTCCTGGTGGGTGTTAAGGTTGTCAGAGTAGCCTGACCTTGTTGCGCACTGGCGACTCCTTGTGGTGGGTTAGGTGCCAGAAGGCTCAGTTATAGTCGTTGGCTGTCCTCCAAGCACGTATGTAAACCTGGTTAAGCAAGCATTGTGACGAGGCATGGTCATAATCACAAATTAGCTTCTGTGAAATTGAGATTAGAAGGAAACATGAGGCAAAAAAAGAAGGATATAAACAAAATAGATTTTTACATTGCCTGACACAAACTGGATGTCGTGAGCATTAATCTCAGTCATACAGTCATTTGAGATGTTAAGTTACTGGATCATACTTTTAAAACAGGTAAGAGACCGATAACAGGATTCATATTAAACTGGAATATTTCCAACTTCTTATTTACAGGCAATATAACACCCATATTTAACAGAAAAAACATCATGAGAGGTTTGATCCTTTTTTACACGAACACCCTAGTGGATCCCTACAGACCCCCGGGGATCCTTTATTCATGTATTGTGTTTCCCTTCTACATTCAGGTTGAAGATGATACTGAATATAAAACACATCCTGTGGTTATACTGCCTATGTCAAACTGTATCTGGGCTTGGTAAGTGTTACCTACTTCTACTATTATTTTCTTATTCTCTCTCTCCTTTTCACTTCTCTGTCTTTCTCTCTTTTCAGATTCTCTTTCTCTCTTTTCAGATTCTAGATGGATGGCATAAGTCTTTGTAATGCACGTTTTTAAGCACAATTCAATGAGGCAAAATGGACAAACATCTTCCACTGGTTTCCATTCTGCATGCAACTACTGTTACGCCTGAATACGACGTCTCAGCATTTTCACCCAATTTATTAAATAACCCAGACTACACCAAGCACATGCCTGTAGCCTCTATACCTAGCAGGGTATGATCAGCCCTACACTGAGAAGGAGATTACAGGTGGTAATTATTGGTTCTTAGGACATTGGCGTTGTCTCCAGATATAGACAGGACACCTTTCAATTAGACCCAGATTCTAGGCTGGATTGAGCTGGAGCTGTAGGTAGGCTAGTGGTAAGAGCATCTAAGCAAAAGGTTGTCAGGTCAAATCCCTTGGCAAGTACAAGAATGTCTGTTCCTGAGCAGTGAAGGCTGTAAACCCTAATTGTTCACTAAGTTGCTGCTGTAAATGCGAATGTGCTGTCAGTTAATTTACTGGTTGAGACAAAAGTAAAAAAACAAAAGCTAAAACAGCTGTTTTCACCTGTCAACCCTAATAACGCCCTCTGTTCGGAGCCCTGGCTCTTGCCCCAGGTGTTGTCCCACAACACTTCAAAGCATTCCACCACATTGCATTCTGGACACTCGGATGTGAGAACACTGTCACCACCGACACAGCAAGGATGGTCGAGAGCTTCAACCGTCACTTTGTCAGTCCCGCCCATTCCTGATGCCGCTCCCTCTGCAGAGTTTATGCTCAGAGCAGCCGGATTTCTCCTTACAGCCAGTACTGGTGAACGAGTTTCAGAAGGCTGTCTGCCTTTATTTTCTCATCACCTATTGCCTGCCTATAAATCCCTCATTACAAACATATTAAACAGCCTATTCCAGTCTTTCCCAGCCTGACAGAAGTTTTTGAATGCTGAGTCAACACAGTATTCGAAAACTGTTTCTATGATATTTTACAACGTGTCAAAACTGATGCCCTGATGTCTACACTTCTGGCAGCATGTAGGTTGAATTCTCAGGCCAGGTAGGTTACTTTCTTAATCACCTCCCTGGCGACTACAATATTCTTTATACCCGTGACGCCTCAGTTTGCGATCTTGTTGTCCATTACTCGATATAAGTATAATCTTGACACAGTTTTAAATTCGCAAGGCTGTGGCATCAGAAGAAAAACCATGGGGCATACTGTCCAACCTGGGCAAGACGAAAACTGTGTGTTAACTTCCCTCCTGTTCTCCTTGGTTACCCATGACTGTGCGACAACACGTGAGTCCAACACTACAATGAAGTTTGCTGCGGTGGCAGGCCTGATCACAGATGACAACAAAGCTGCCTATAGAGCGGAGGTTCAGACACGTGACAGTGTGTTGCCAGGGCAACAATCTCTCCCTCATTGTCTGCAAGACAATGCAGCTGATTGTGGATTTCAGGAAAAAGAGGGGCGAGAAAGGCCCAATCCACATCGATCGAACTGAATTTGAGAAAAGTAGAGAGTTTCAAATTTCTTGGGGTCGTCCAACCGACCAAAATGGTCCACACACTCAGACAGTGGTGAAGACAACATGTCAGAGCCTCTTCCCCCTTAGATGCTGAAAAGATTTGTCATGGGTTTTGAGACCATCAAACCGTTCTACTGCTGCACCATCTAGACATGTCAACCACTTGGAATGTCAACTACACCGTCCGCAAATCTCTTCAGAAGGTGGTGCGAACAGCCAAGTTCATCACCGGGACCAAGCTGCCTGTGCACTAATGTCTCTACACCAGGTGATGTCAATGAAAGCCACCCAAGACACAGACTTTTGTCTTTTTACTACCACATGGTACCCAAGGGGGGTGGTACCAGAGCCTCAAGTCTGGAACCGTCAGAACCTCCCATTAGCCTGAAAAACAAGGCTGCCAAATGAAACACTATCAATGTCAATGATTACCAAAAAAATATATTTTTGCTGTGTCCTTCCACTACAGGTGTACACACAATAACCTCTGCAAATACTCACGCACATGCCATTCATTTGTTGTTATTGTTACTGAGAAAGTCAGTGTGTATACACTTCATCCCTTATGTTAATAACTTCTGTCTTTGGCTTTCTATTTTTTGTTATCAAGTTTCTGTTGGAAACACAAATATCAGTGTATAGACAAAAGAGCGTAATGCCTCCATTTTCCCCCCTCCCACTACCACCCTGCCCACCAACCCCCCAAACACATGGGTACATCTAATAAACTCATATGTTACAGCAAGTAGGTGTTCTATTCTATGGTCTTTACTTTAATGAGCATTTTTTGGAAAGGTCCCGTAACTAACCATTTAGTCAACACCCATTGTAAAACAAAGCATGTGACAGTTTTAATATTATTGAATTCTTGCAAATGTATGCCTTTGGCCAGGTGGTTACTGAACATAAGAATGAATTGTCAACTGACATACCTGGTTAAATAATGATGATATACTAGTGTATATATATAGAAATATATATAGAGAGAAATTAAATATAAATTAATATAGAAATTAAAATAACATCTCCTTATGAAATTCTTAAAATTGGGGAGGGACAAATAATAACTTAAAATCTGCTTGCAACTGTCATATTGCCCACTGACATTGCTAAGTACACAAAGTGCAAGTTACCAGCATGTAAGGATTTAGCTCAAAGGCAGTAGTAAAATCAATCTCAACTATGAGGAAGACGAAACCAGAGACAGATTATTTTCCACCAAACAAACCTTCATCAGCCAAAGAAGGATGAATGTGGGACGACAATTCTGCCAGATTCAAATCTAACTGCTAATCTAAGCCAAGAAGTTCCCTGGCACTAAAAACTAACAACCTACTGCTCCACGCCCTAAAAACATCTAGTAATACCACAACAGTCTCATCACAACGCAGTTTGTGTCAATGGGTAGAACTGCTTCTTTTAACCTGCTCTTCTGCGACCCTACATACAGTATCTCATAAAAGTGAGTACACCTCTCACATTTTTGCAAATATTTGATTATATCTTTTCATGAGACAACACTGAAGAAATGACACTTTGCTACAATGTAAAGTAATGAGTGTACAGCTTGTATAACAGTGTAAATTTGCTGTCCCCTCAAAATAACTCAACACACAGCCATTAATGTCTAAACCGCTGGCAACAAAAGTGAGTACACCCCTAAGTGAAAATATTCAAATTGGGCCCAATTAGCCATTTTCCCTCCCCGGTGTCATGTGACTCGTATGTGTTAAAAGGTCTCAGGTGTGAATGGGGAGCAGGTGTGTTAAATTTGGTGTTATCGCTCTCACACTCCCTCATACTGGTCACTGGAAGTTCAACATGGCACCTCATGGCAAAGAACTCTCTGAGAATCTGAAAAAAAGAATTGTTGCTCTACATAAAGATGGCCTAGGCTATAAGAAGATTGCCAAGACTCTGAAACTGAGCTGCAGCACGGTGGCCAAGACCATACAGCGGTTTAACAGGAAGGGTTCCACTCAGAACAGGCCTCGCCATGGTCGACCAAAGACGTGTAGTGCACATGCTCAGTGTCATATCCAGAGGTTGTCTTTGGGAAATAGACGTATGAGTGCTACCAGCATTGCTGCAGAGGTTAAAGGGGTGGGGGGTCAGCCTGTCAGTGCTCAGACCATACGCCGCACACTGCATCAAATTGGTCTGCATAGCTGTCGTCCCAGAAGGAAGCCTCTTCTAAAGATGATGCACAAGAAAGCCCGGAAACAGTTTGCTGAAGACAAGCAGACTAAGGACATGGATTACTGGAACCATGTCCTGTGGTCTGATGAGACCAAGATAAACTTATTTGGTTCAGATGC
>JACXGI010002854.1:45681-68998 GCA_016801175.1 Esox masquinongy
ACCAGGTGAGGAGTACAAAGACAAGTGTGTCTTGCCTACAGTCAAGCATGGTGGTGGGAGTGTCATGGTCTGGGGCTGCATGAGTGCTGCCGGCACTGGGGAGCTACAGTTCATTGAGGGAACCATGAATGCCAACATGTACTGTGACATACTGAAGCAGAGCATGATCCCCTCCCTTCGGAGACTGGGCCGCAGGGCATTATTCCAACATGATAACGACCCCAAACACACCTCCAAGACGACCACTGCCTTGCTAAAGAAGCTGAGGGTAAAGGTGATGGACTGGCCAAGCATGTCTCCAGACCTAAACCCTATTGAGCATCTGTGGGGCATCCTCAAACGGAAGGTGGAGGAACGCAAGGTCTTTAACATCCACCAGCTCTGTGATGTCAGTCATTCCAGCTATGGTGAACTCCATGCCCAAGAGGGTTAAGGCAGTGCTGGAAAATAATGGTGGCCACACAATATTGACACTTTGGGCCCAATATGGACATTTTCACTCAGGGGTGTACTCACTTTTGTTGCCAGCGGTTTAGACATTAATGGCTGTATGTTGTGTTATTTTGAGGGGACAGCAAATTTACACTGTTATACCAGCTGTACACTCACTACTTTACATTGTAGCAAAGTGTAATTTCTTCAGTGTTGTCACATGAGAAGATATAATCAAATATTGGCAAAGATGTGAGGGGTGTATTCACTTTTGTTAGATACTGTATATATACAGCTCTGGAAAAAATTAGGAGAAAAAAATTTAGGAGACCACTGCACCTTTTTCTTTCCTTTCCAAAAAAGTCGGAAAGGAAGGATTTGAGTGAGGAACAGAAGGGTTAAAATTAAGAGACCACTAAAAATTGAACGCCTCTGTTCCTCACTCAAAACGTTCCTTTTCAACTTTTTTGGAAAGGAAAGAAAAAGGTGCAGTGGTCTCTCAATTTTTTCAAGAGCTGTATATATATATATATTTCTATTTAGCTGGGAGATTTTATACACTCTAAAGGGTCCAAGGGGGATTCATTCTGGGTGCCAACAGTGATTCATTCTGGGGGCCAACGGTGACTCAGCCCAAGCGTCTAACCTTGTGCGAATGTACGCTGGTTTTGGTGTGGTTGTAATTGGCACAGAGACTGGGAGTAACTGTTGATTATTTTAAAGAATTCTTTGGGATAGGACATTGTGAATAACCTTACTCCAGGACTGTTTGTCTGTCTGAGCTGCTGCCTGACAGTCTGATTGTCTACAGTCACCAGATGCTCATGCTGTGTCATAGCTGTTTCATACTGTAGCTGGTGTAGGTCTTCATACACACACACAGACACAGAGAAAGAGTGAGATATTTGGACCGATTCAGAGCTGTCACGTGTTGTGTGATTTCATTTTAAAAAATATTCAACAATGATGTGAGGAGATCATAGGGTTGTTTTTCGAGACCCAGATTGAGCTTAATCCTAGACAATGAAGCATGTTCAGTAGAGTCTCTTTATTGAAATTAGTGGATGAAGAACATTGAATCAGGTGGTCATTTGGTTCAGGACATAGTTGTGGGAAAACCTGTAAGGTCACAGCCATGACTGTCCTTTTTCACTATTTTATGCCATATATATACATATATTTGTATGTATGGTGGATTTATCACGTTTGGTATGTTTCTGGGAGGCTCCCCACCCATCGTTTTGTGGATGAGGCTTGACTTTCCAGTGAATGATGCTAGATTTTCCAGTGGACAGTTGTTGCATGTACTGTATGATGCATCCTTGTTTATTGACTGGGCGTTAATGTTACACCCTCTGTGTGTGTTATTCAGTGAGGTTTAGAGCAAAGCTAAATTTATCTCAGATTTCATAGATTTTTAAAAAGCGTGCTTTGTAACCTCTACAGTAATTTCTCTATTTCAGCTGTCTTACCTTTTCCTTTTTTTTCCTAGCCTCCAACACGTTAACCATGATGAAGCCTGTCAGTGGCTCCCTCTCGGGGAAGGTTGTTCTGCCCTGCCACTTCTCCACCATGCCCACTGCCGTGCCCACCATCAGCGCCAATGGCACAGAAACCACCACCAGAACCGACTACCTGCGCATCAAATGGACCAAAATAAATGCGGAGAAAGAAAGCACAGTGCTGGTGGCTCAAAATGGCGTCATTAAGATAGGCTCCATCTACAGGAATCGTGTGTCAGTGCCCAGCCACCCAGAAGATGTGGGGGATGCTTCTCTGACCATGGTGAAGCTTCGAGCCAGCGACGCGGGCACCTACCGCTGTGAGGTCATGTATGGCATCGAGGACACACAGGACACGGTCGACCTCGACGTCGACGGTTGGTGTCAACTGTTTTTTCTCAAACATAGTTGGACTAAAAGTTTGTTCCCTGAAGTTTTACATCGCAAATGTTATCTGATTTTATACAGTTAGTATCGGGTAGGATGTGTTCGTTTTCATGTCTCATTCGGTCATAGTGCCACCAAACAAAGTTGAATATCCTTACGATCGCTATGATGGTAGTTGGATATGCAGAACAGTTTCAGAGCTATGACCTCAGAAATATGCTGCTGTAAATATAAATCTCTGTGTAAGATATCTATGTCCCAATAACCTAATAAGCCTATATTACCCCATCTTTTTTTTCAGGGTGTTACATTATCTCGGATATAACTCATATTTGGGACATTTTGAAAACAGGGAGGGGTTGATTTTGGATCATTTTGTTTTTCACAGAAGTATAATAACTTGTAATCACAGCCATCACTCATCCCTTAAGCGTCAGTCTACTGCCACAAATATGGGAAGTCTGGGTCATGGCATCATCTCTAAATCATAGCGAGTTACGTATCTTCTTTTGTGGTCATTGCAGAATATTCCAGTCGTCTTCAGCTACATTTTAATCTATCATCCCCAGATAAACTGAAATGTATTTCACACACGTGGTGCTATAAGAAATTACTTGCTGTTTATTGAAACGTTGTTTACCGGAGCACTTTTCTACAGAGAGTATAATTTGTGTGTCTGTTCCCAGGTGTTGTGTTCCATTACCGGGCAAGCACCAGCCGGTACACCATGAACTACCACAGTGCTGTCCAGGCCTGCCAAACCATTGGAGCCTCCATCGCCACGGCTGACCAGCTGAAGTCAGCCTATGAGGACGGCTTTGACCACTGTGATGCAGGCTGGATCGCAGATCTGTCAGTTAGGTGAGATGACTTTACTCAAGGGTGTGTTTGGGTCAAAATCAAAGTCATTGGCTAAATCGAAAATGGACTTGCTCCAAGCCAGTAGTACCTAGTTTTCCCAGGTATAAAACGGTTCAGGTGAGTCTGTGTCCCTTAGATGTCGCTGGACATAATGAGACTTGCAGTGTAGTGTAACCAATTTCCTTTCACTGTAACCCCCTTTCCTTCCAGTGTAACCCATTTCCTTCCAGTGTAACCCCCTTTCCTTCCAGTGTAACCCCTTTCCTTCCAGTGTAACCCCTTTCCTTCCAGTGTAACCCCTTTCCTTCCAATGTAACCCCTTTCCTTCCAATGTAACCCCTTTCCTTCCAGTGTAACCCCTTTCCTATTCCCCAGGTGCCCCTCTGTTTTGATGTTTTATGATGTGATGTACCTGTATGCATCTTCCTTCGTCGTCGAGCAAGGGAAATGACTACTTCAAGGTCTCTGAGCGAGCAAAGTAACCAATTGCTGCCATTGCCTACCGTTAGCTGGCTAGCCACTTTACACTGGTTACTCATACTGTAGGTTGGCAGGATACATTCTAATTGATGGACTGAGTACAGTATGTGACGTGATGTCTTTTCTTTGCATGTGTAGATACCCAATTACTAGACCCAGACCTGGCTGCTTTGGCAATTTACTGACAAGGCCTGGTGTGAGGACATACGGAATCAGGAAGCCCACTGAGACCTATGATGTTTACTGTTACGTGGACAGGCTGGATGGTAAGAGGAGAAAATGTGACACGTTGTGGGCTACATCCAATAAAAACCTAGGGCCACATCCAATGAAAACCTATGAGCACATCCAATGGAACCATTCACACGTTCTAAGCACATTGATTCTAGTTAGGAAGATGGTTTCTCCAAAACTGGTGATGGAAAGAGGTGGCAATGTTCTGAAATTAATCTGGTATTATAAGCAAATCTCCTCTCCAAATGATTTCAGGATTCCATCTTGTTTTATGCCTGTTTAACATATTACACATTACATATTTTTTTGCCATCAATTAGAATGAGTTGATGGCAGAGTGACTCTATGTAATTTTGACATGCAGCTAAAAGGTCCCAAAAGGTGTTCCCCTGACAATCACAGCGATCAACAGAAACAAGCTGCTGGTCTTTCAATGTTGGCCCCAGTTCCTCTTTCCTTCCACAAAGGCTCTGAAAAGAACATCCTAAAAAAATGTGACAGTGAATGCTTTAAATGCTTCTGACACCACAAAGAAAAAGAGTACTGCCAATAGACTTTAACATTTTGGTTTGAATACTCCACGCTGAGCCTGTTGACAAACTGAACCTCCAATGCTGATTCATCACTGTAACATCACTCCTTTGCAACGTAACCTAAGACAGAAGTGAGAATTGGGATATTTGGTCTATGCAGTGTCTAGCCCAGTGATGACATCGACAACATCAGGGTGGAGTTAATATATCTTGGCTCTTCCTGTAGTATTATTATTATTGTTATTATTATGATCATCATCACCATTATTCTTAGAAAGTATATTATTTGTTATTGATATCGTCATGTCAAGTTCTCTTGGGTCATGAGGGGTGTGATGAGACTGTTAGCGGGTGTGGATATTTCTGCAGTATGATAGGGGCCAGCTGAGGAGCAGATGTGATTCTTCCAGGATAGTGTCAGTAAGCAACACAGCACCTCACCTTTCCTGACCCCATCCCCTGCCACCAGAGTTGCAGGCACTCACCATGCTGTGCTCACCGTTAAACCCTTTCAGCACACCTGAACTGTAGGCATGGCAATTTGCACAGTACGCATTATTCAACAATCACGCGTTCACAAATCTTACCTGTGTACAATTTTTTTGCCGTATGTAAAGTGTCATTGTAATGTAAATGACCTGTTTATTTTATTTGTTAAATTGCATAAACATGCAGCTATTGATTCAAGGACTGTCAGTAATGCAAGTTTAAGAGACGTTTACATTTTCATTGCCTCTAAGTCATTTAGCAGATGAGTTATTCAGGCTTACAGTAGTGAGTGCATACATACCCATACTACATTTTTCAACGTTAAGCCAAATAAAGTCTGCTTCCATGACACTGAACACAAAACGCTGAACATAAAACACTGAACATAAAATACTGAACATAAAATACTGAACATAAAATACAGAACATATGAGTACAGAAATTGTTTTGGTATTCTGAATCTTACAACCCTAAATCGTTTTTTTCAGAAAACTGTAAGGTTTTTAAAGTATGGGATAATTTTGTTTTGAAACCACTGCGAAGACAGTTACACCCAAAATGTAACTTAAAACATCCAGTCTTTTTTAATGACTCACTGTTACTTTTAACTTAATTCCACTTCAGTTGTCCCCAGCCGTCTCTTCTGACAAGTGTTTGATAGTTCTGTGAAATCAAAAGCAGTGCCAAGAGGTGTGCTAGTCTTAGTATACAATTAGTAGAAGACCGTTTGGAGAATAAGAAATTAAGTTGTCTCCTTCACTACGAACTGCCACTCCCACCTTCCTAACTCCATTCTTCGGATACCACAACAGTACACATTTCTATTGTAGTCCTGGACAACCACACACTAATCATCAGGCCCTCAATGAGTTAAACTGGGTTTGTTTGTCTGGAGCTACACCAAAAACGTGTGCCATTGGGGGAACTACTGACTTAATGGCATGAGGGACAGCCTGTTTTTAAGAATGCAAACACAGTCAGTATTACTAAATCACTTCAGAATAATATTGTTGATGCTGTATTTTAGTTCTTAATTTAATCATTACAGAAGGTTTTGGCCCAGCGCTAGCCACAGGTTTGACTCTAGCTCATACTTTTGGATGTTTTTGAAACTACTACTATTTTCAGATTGGAATACGTTCTGTCAGGCAGGACATTTGCGAAAATAAAATAAATTGTAACTATTTTCATTGTAACATTATAACTATGTGATTGCACTTAGTTACAAGTGTGTCTGAAAATCAGTCATAACCCACATGAAAACAGAAATTTTGTTTTAATAAAAACATACTAGTTCCTGGACAGTCATAATATACTTTTTTCTTCGTTTTCAGGTGAGGTGTTCTATGCGCCTGTAACACACAAGATGACGTTTGAGGAGGCAAAAATGCAGTGTGAGAAACGGAACGCTGCGCTTGCGTCCCCGGGCCAGCTCCATGCTGCCTGGCGAAAAGGTCTAGACAGGTGTGACTACGGCTGGCTCTCCGATGGTAGCGTTCGCCACCCTGTCGCCGTACCCAGAATGAAGTGTGGCGGCGGCCTGCTGGGCGTCAGGACCATGTACCGCCACAAGAACCAGACTGGATTCCCAGAACCCTCCACCCAACTGGGAGCATACTGCTTTAAAGGTGAACATGCAAACGGTTGCATTCTCGTCTTTTTGCAAAATTGTGCCTTTTAATTTTGACAGCCGCTCGAGACCCAGGCTGAGGTAAGCGAGCGTTCCGCTGTGACTAACTCTGATGTCACCTCCTTTGGGTGTAGTCATGCTACAACCCCACCCCCCAGATCCTCATCTTGCCTGTAACGTCTCTAATACAAACACTAAAATGTCTACAATCCACTCTCACTCTCACTGAATTCCCGTCTCTGATTTATGACTGTGGAACATCACTCCTCACTGGTTGATTTTCGTGTTCGTCTTTGATTTTTCTTTCGGTTGCTGATTGACTGAAAACATCAACAGGAGCAGATCAGAACCCTACATACAGGGCTGTGTGTTTTGTGCTAGAGCTAGACTGTGTAGCCCAGTACAGTTAAATACTGGCCGTTGTTTTATGTTGTTTTGCGTTCCCACCCGTTACTGTGGCAACTACATGGGGATTGGCTTGCAGGACGGTGAAATCATAATTCTCAACTCCTTCTGTCTTTGAACTTAATGCGTAGCCCAAAATGATACTAATCGGTGAGTTATTGACCATTAGTTTGTTGGAGAACCCTCCACAGTCATTATCTGTCAGGGATTATTAGGACCAAACTATGGTATTACTTCAAGGCATTACTTTCTGTGATCGGGGGCTGGCCTTGGATGACCTCACTGTTGAGGTTGAGCAAAGAAAACACTGTCGCATAGTCTCTCAAAAAAGAAACATGTAAACTGCTAAAATACTGTATGTGATAGAACACAAATTTTAACTAAGTTGAATGACTAAATGATTGAATGATTCATGTGGGGTAAACAGTATCTAAACATAACTATCTCCAGGGGAATGCTTCTGCTTGATTACAGTTGGAATCAATTGCCCTTTGTAATTGTGGCAAAATCTGCAGTGTAGCATGTGACAAATTTCTGCTCCTGCTATCTTTTTTCTTTTCTCCTCTCTCCTCCAGTGTGCGCTGTCTGTTTGCCCTTTTCTGTCACTCTCACTTGGTAGTTATCAAAGCAGATGTTAGGATAATGGATGGAGCTACTGGCCGGATTTCTAAAACTGGTCAGCCTCAGTGACCTCTGACCTGGCTTTTTACATCTTTTTTAAACGAGGGTCGGCTAGATAAGCTGCCCCCTGCAATGCCATTGGGTCTCCCTGAGAGACCCCTTGCTCTGTACTTAGTACTCAAAAGGTTAGGAGGTCACAGAATCAGGGCCACCTCCCTGTTTGTGCATTCCATTTAAGTTCTCCCTTTATGGTTTGGCGCTATCCGAAGTGCTTTTCAAGTACCCCCTTTTCCATTGGATGGGGGAATTTAAGGGATAATTCACCCCAATTACAAAATTACATATTGTTCTACTCACCCTGTAAATGAGCGCTATTCAAATATAATCTTACAGGGATTTGAAAATAAAAGGTATTTACAGGGGGGCCAGTCCTGTACGAGGGATTAGACCTAATGCTTTAAAGAAAAAAAATCATCACATTCAGTCAGAATATTGAATCAATTTAATTCAAATCCAAATTAAATGTTGCAAAAAGTTGTTAATTTAAAGTGCTTTAAGAGTAATTTAGAGCTTCAACAGTAATCGAGTGCCTCTGCTTAAAAACATAAATATTTTCAAAGACATTTTTTTTGTATTTTTAAATAGTTAATACAGCTGTTTAAACTTCACAGTTGTAAGGGAAAGTAGAAGGTCAGTGCCAGGTCTCCATGAAGAAGGGGAGGAGAGATTTTGTTAAAACAGTGATGTTGTTGGCAATCACTGATTAGAGAATATTGAACAGTTTTATTCTTTCACCTTATCTGGCCAGAGATTTCATCCAGCAACTTTTTTCAATTACTACTAGGCTAAAAGCCCCCTCCATCTAAATAATTTTCCTACAAAAGGGTGGCTAAACAGTGTTTACCCTCCACTACACCCTTGCATGGTTGAACCATCTCACGTCAAGGACAGAGTCATGATGCATTCTTATAATTCAGATTGACCAATGTATTAGTGGAAGCACCCCAGTGGTTTCATAGTACACTTTTGTAAGGTTATGAACAAGGCATGAAAGCAATCCATATTTTGATTTAGTGGGTACTTTTGTAGCACAAATCCTGTCATGCTTTGTCCACTGCTTACATGGTATGGAAACCAATGTGTCATTTTTGTAATTTGCGTTAACTATCCTTTTAATCATTTCCCCTTCCAGGAACACAACAACCCCAAATAAGAGGGTGTATAAACATTAGTGAGTTAGATGAGAAGTGGCAGAGAAGAAAAATTGAGGTTTAATTGGTTCCTGGACCAGGGAGAACAAAGGCCCTTGTAACAGTGACAGTTCACGACCAGTGAGATAATGCACCCTCTCGGCTTTCTAGCAGGCCAGAGTATATTTTTTCTGCTGGGGGAAAATGTGTTTAATCCCTTACGTCTCACTGTAAAAAGTTTCTATTCAATACAGAATTGTGAGGCAACCCACTGCAATAGAATGTTGAGTTTGTTCGATAAAAAGGCTTTGCACAGCGGTTCACGAACGGATGTGTGCAGTGCAAACAGCGTCTGTTTTGTATAGCCTGTCGCACCACTCAGGATAGGCTCTTGACACTGTCACACTGCACTTGTCAACCGCCGAGGCCTTAAAGTAGCGTTACTATGCTACGTATGTGTGCTATAAGCCCTAGAAACTCAATATTATAACAGGATGACAAGCACCCAGAAGAATAAACTTTCGTAAATTATACCAAATGTTATTTGTACTTCAAGACCTTGTAGACATTGCGCCCTCCTCAAAATGCCACCGTATCTCCACAGATTCAACTGGTTGCTCTAGTTCCTGCAGGATGTCTCATAAAACAATTCGGATCAGGTTATCTACATCTCTACCGGGTCACAGGTTACAGCCCTCTGGTCCAGTGTGTGGTGTCAATCACCTTAGGGTGAACGGTTCTGTTGAGCATCAGGTTCTTAGACAGCTGGCTCCTTCTGGCTTTGGGTCCATACAAGTGCCAACCACTGATTGCCAACCACTGTGCAAAACATATTGGCTGTGGGAGGAATTTATTCTCTGTTTACTTTATTATTATTTAACACTGAAGGAAATGTCCATGACCATTATAAGTGAGTCTAATAGTTTAAATTAGAATTCTTTGAAAATTCACAGATCATATAATTTCTAATAATGTTATCCCAGTTTATGAGCAGGGCTTGGTTATTTGATCTGAAGTGAATGCATTGAAACCACTTCCAATACAGATTCTTAAGATATCGCACTAAAACACTTAATGATTCACCAAAGTATTTATGGTTGGACCAGTGGCAAAGACAACTATCAAAGCTTTGTGGGTTAGTCATCCTCAGTAAGGACGTCTCTCTAATCAACACCAAGTTATTTAATGCATTACACTTCCATGCTGTGTCAGCGATTTGATATTGATCCATGCCTGGTACTCCAATCTGATTTTTCTATTTTCTCCTCTAGAAAATAGCTTTAGCTTTCATATAACTTAGCTTTCATTCAGGTGATTGGTTGCGTTTCATTAATTGTAGGTCTTTCTCATTTCTCATGTTGGGTTTGTTTCCCGCCATATGTTTGTGACCCACGGAATGAGAATGGGTGTTCGGAGGATACTGTGACTTCTTACATTAAGGTTTACAACAAAGTCTATTGGAAACTGTTCCATACACTAATGTATTCTGTGTTATAAGTGGGTAGTGCTGCATGAAACCTGAGTGTCTGTACACACGGTACACCCAAGGCAGACGTGCTGTTCTGGTGCCAGACATTGAGCCTTAGAGAGGAAATAGGTAGTTTACATTTACAATGGTTACATTATTTAATAATGCAGCAGAAACCATGCAGAATGACTTACAGGAGCAATTAGGATGAAGGGCTTCGCTTTAGCACAAGACAACAGGATTTTTCACCTTTTCCTCTTAGGACTCAAACCAGAGACCTTTCGGGTCTGGGCCAGTTCCCAAACAAGTGCCAGCTTAGTTTGGAAAAAGAATCAAAGATCCCAGATTAAATAGTTGTCACTCAATAAGACGGTGTGATATTAAATCATTGGCTATTGATCACTTCGATATTATATAAGAAACCATTTTTGGGTCATTTGGCTATGCTGGTCATTGGTTATTTCAGTCTCAGGCATTTGGGCATACATTAATGGTTTTGCACTTTATTTTCCTTTCTGTCCTCAGATAGGAGACAGCTGATCAATCAGACGACCTGGGTTGAGATGTCCGTGGAGGGCACCACCACACCAGCCGAACCCGCTGACGAGTCCAACACATCGCTCTCCCCCCTGGACAGACGGATCACCACACAGAGCCCTGGGTCTGAGCTTGTCCCCGTGGCTTCCGAATCAGCTGAAGCAGAAGCACCTCCTTCTGTGTTCTCAGCCAGCATGGCACCGCCTCGACCCACCCAACTAACACATGAAGACGATCTTGAAGAGGCCGTCTTGTCACTCACCAGTCCTGTGGCGGGGTCGCACACCACGACAGCTGCGGATCAAGAGTTAACCCTCGATTCCGCCTCTGAGAGTCCAGCCCACGTGGAGTCTGTCCCTAAACGTGGAGACACGTTTGAAGCTGCGTCCACCACAACAGGAAGTCCAAAACATCCTGGTGATTCAGCCTCCACTGCGCCTCCTCCTGTCACCGCAGCTGTCCAAGTGGGAGATGCAAAGCATGATGAGCACGTTGGTGCCACCACGGCCCTGTTACCGAGGACAGACTCTGAGCAGAGATTTCCTGACCTCACTGTAGCACCAGAGGATCACACAGTGATTAAAGTGGGCACGGTCCCTCCGGACATTCTTCTAGAAGCCTCTCCAAGCACAGAACCCATGTTCGCTCACGGAAATACAGAAGAAACCATCCTGAAAGGAATGACTCAGGAGATGACCTCTTACCTCTTGATAGGACTACAATCAGCTTCGACAGCCAAGCCAACTGAACCAGTCACCAGTGAGGAAACTACAGACGAACATAAAAGAACTGAGAATACAACAGATGAATCCAGTCCACGTGTAACCGAACATCTTTTTACTGTTGAAACCACATATGATTCCACAGCGGTGACTCCCTCCATCACCTTGACGCCGCAAAGAAATTCAAGCACAGCAGCTCCAGCAGAATCATTGTTAAAGCCTTCAAATGGCTCACTAACTGATTCCCAGACGAAACCCCGGTCCCAAGAGCCGACTGTTCACAAACCAGTTAAGACAGAGATTGTTTCTTCAACCGAGCACACGGAGACACCTTCTCGTCATGATCTAGCGACGCCGGCGATTGCATACAAGGAGGACGCAAGGCAAAGGCAGACCGCATCGACAGAATTCACCGCTCGACATGGCACCGCGACCTCAATGTGGCCTACCTCTGTAAGGCCAACGGTAGCTGCCATTCTCATCGACAGTGAAGTTCTAGCTGAGGATGAGACCTCAGGTGTCCAGGTCATTGAAGAGTCCACGCCTGACATCCACGTGTCCCTGAGTGAAAACCTTGCTGAACGTCAGGGCACGACCGCGGACATAGACACTGAGTACTTCAAATATGCCGTGGTTACGTCAGTGATCTCTGCTGTAGACAAACCCAGCGCCACTCCGGCCGCCACAGGCCCTGACGAGCAGAAGAACGTGTCAGGTAAGAAGGTGGACCGTTTCCATCGCAGCCATTTCTGTTTAGTCCAATGCTACGGTCATATGATACATGCCAGACATTTTAAGATAAACATTGCTGGGGATTTGTTTAATTGGCTCTACAGATTGTATCTCTTTACGTTAACAGTCTGTCCGTCTTAGATTTGCAGGGTTTTAAGTTTGGTTGTGTAACATGTATACTTCAAGACCTGATGGTATTTGGTCTCACACAGCCATGTTGTACATGGGTTCTGAACAGATGTAGGGTGTGTCTGAGACACTTTCCTAAAGCAGGAAAATGATAAGGTATGTTCAATAGAACACTGAATCACAGTGTGCTAGAAATTATGTTGATTTTTGTAGTGGTATTATACAGCTCCGGAAAAAATTAAGAGATCACTGCACCTTTTTCTTTCCTTTCCAAAAAAGTTGAAAAGGAATGTTTTGAGTGAGGAACAGAAGGGTTAAAATTAAGATACCACTGCAAATTGAACGCTTCTGTTCCTCAATCAAAACCTTCCTTTTCAACTTTTTTGGAAAGAAAAGAAAAAGGTGCAGTGGTCTCTTAATTTTTTCCGGAGCTGTGTTTTCTCTTAATGTAAAATCATGTCAAAATTACACATCTCAGAAGAACCTCAAATACAATTTCTAGATTTCCTCTCCTTCTCCTGTAAGAAAGTCATTACGTCAAAAAGCTTTCATCTGTAGTCTTTAAAATCTTCTTATAAACCAGGTGGTTTGAATCCTGATGGGCTGATAGCTGTGGTATATGAAAGTGTATACCATGAGTATGACATCCACGCAGAAAGGCGTCTCACGGGTTTGTGATGTATGGCGAGTATATACCACGGCTAAGCTGTTGTGTAAAGCGTTGACTCCATGATGCATCTAGTGCTTAAGAACAGCTCTTGGCTGTGGTACGCTGGCACTATACCACACCCCTTCGTGTCTTTTTTTGCTTATTTATATCCTCTGCAATATTTTCTATACTTCACCATGGCACGTGTTTTGTTTTTACTGTAAATAACAGCTCTTTGGTTGTTTAATATAATGTCTGTCTTTGAAGCAGGCATGTGTCAACACTTATAACCAACTGTGTCAGTTCTCTCTGCCACCGAATACGGCTGTACAGCAGACCGGAGTCTGGCAATAGATGTTAATACTTTGTGCTGTCCAGGGTTCTGAAGTGTGTGTGTGTGTGTGTGTGTGTGTGTGTGTGTGTCTGTGGGTGGGGGGGCGATTTGACTCGCTGCCAAGGAGAATGCGTGCTCTCTCTTAATAAACACAAAGACACAGAAGCGCTGCCACATTAGCATGGGCCATGGTGTGTACACTGTTCCTTTCAGCGCCATTCATTATGGCATATCTCTTATCAGTTTTTTAGCACTTTCAGCACTCATGTCAATCATCATTTTAGCGGTTAGATTTAACATCTTTTGGTTTTGCGAAGGTTGGACCTGTTGTCTTTATAAGATTTTTAGAGGGACATGAATTTGGCACGTTTTATGCTTTGTTGATCATGAAACCAAAGTCACAAAGTTTATAAATAACTTGTCAAACTGGTCTGAAACCTAATCCAACAAAGCAATGTGTATTGTTGCAGTAGTCTTAAATTGCATGGGTAAGTTTAGTTGCTATCCTAGGAGATTTAGCACATTTTCTTTAACAACATAGCTGTCAAGCTGTTGTTAAACAGCTGTTAAATTGGCATCAGTTTGCTAGTTTAACATGAAATTCCAGGTATAGCTGCAATAGCTTTTCTTAGCTCGATACCGTCCCGTTCTCTGGAAAATAATGATGCGTCTTGAAATTTTACCTACCAATAATTGTGTTATATGAAACCACTGCTGCAATACATTCAAACACCAGAGGGAAACAGACACTGAAAGAAAAATGAAATAGGTCACAGTCTCTCAGCATGCAGCTGTTCATAACGATTAGCTGGTATTGTAGTTGGCCTCAGTTATGTCAGTTACCAATGTTAAGGCTCAGGCTAACTCTTTCCCACTAATCTCTGGTATTCCCCTTCACTGAGGCAGTGCCAGGTTACATGCCGAGGGACCTTGACCTTTACACTTTTCCTCATATTCAATCTATCAGTGAAAAAATAACTTCACTGATGACCCTGGCAATTCATTCAACAATGTATTGATAGTTTCTTAGAATGGCAGGTTGGCTCCATTATAAATCATAATGTTGAGTATTGCAGGGGTATAGAGTAGTCAGAAAAACATTAATGCCATGTGTCATAATGCCATTTGTCCATTTGTTGGGCAGTAAAATCCTAAATAAGGGTCTTAGCTGACACATTCTCGCTGAGGTAAAGATAATCGAGTTAGACAGAATGAAAGCACAAACCCACACCTGTAGTTTCGAGGACGGCACTTCTTGTCTTTCTGAGCGCTGAGCGACGTATCACTCAAGTGTTGCTGACCTGCTGTGCTGCTACACCAGTTGTAAACGATTGAATCTGGCACGGTCGTACAGGACATGATTGGTTTGGCACCGCCATGACCGCTGTGGTTTCTGCTACAGGTGATCTGGACTCCCTCTCAGAGTGCAGTCTGGGGAGAGAGCCAAGGAGCCAAATCACGGACCCAGCACACAGGTTCTGCGCGTGTTCATTTTTGTGTGTATGTGTGCGTGTGTGTGTGTGTGTGAGACTCCCTCAGCCAGCCTGGCAGCCTACCTGAGTAAGCACAGATGGCCGTCAACATCCGAAGCCTGGACGTCACCTCATGATGTCACCACTTAGGCGAGGTCTTTCCTCTCTGTGAGAGCTTAATGGATGGTTATGTCGCTGCGCTAAAGAGGGGGGTTTATGGATGGTTATGTAGCTTCGCTAAAGAGGGGGGTTTATGGGTGTTTTAGTGACACATTGGATGGTGCCACTGGGATCAGAATGACCCCATAAGGGCACGCTGATAGTCGTCCACCTATATATTTTTAGTTTTTGGTGAAACATTGTTGTGCCATTTAGTGTGGAACAAGCATCCAAACCTCATCACCTGTGAACTGAACTAGAGTAATGAGATGTGGAGTCGTGCAGGCCAGGGACGTTGTAGGGCTGAGGTCATGATCTGCGTACAGCACTGTTTGTGCCTGTCTCCTCAGCGTGGAGCACTCCTCCTTGTCGCTCTGGGCCTGTGTTTATGTTGGCGGATGGCGTTTTGTTTTAACAGATGCCTAATATGGCACCAGCCTGCTAGCTTGGCCACTGAATACCCGAGGTGGTTGGTGGTGGTGGGGTAACAAAGGTGCGGGAGGTTACAGAGAGTAGCGGGTGAGGACTGAGGTTATGTTAAGTGATTAAAGATGGTGTGTGTGTGTGTGTGCGCGCGCGCACGTGCGTGCGTGCGTAAGGAGGTCATTGTGCTCCAGTGTTCCCAGGCTTAAACAGGTGTCAGGCTCGGCAGTGGTCGGCCATTGCAGGTGTTCTTTCTCAGAGCCACTAATCTATCTCAGACACAGCTGGTGGGAAACTCCTCTTTTCAGATGGGAAAGAGATGGACAGAGGAGGATTGTGTCATTAGAACTGTCTAACCAACATCCTCTACCATGTTTGGATTGCATGGAAAATGCCGAGCTGATTACCGTGACAGAGAGATTGACACTGCTTGATACTTTGATTTTTGTGTCACCAGATCAATACACGGAGCACTGTCTGATTTACAATATTTGTTATTTGGTATAAAAGGGAAAGACGGGAGTGTGCATCACCACCGACTGAGTGAAAACGATATGTTATATTTGTGTTGGCCAATCATGTGGCGCTTGTTCCTCCTCAGGGAGACAGTTTGATGTCCAGTGGATCTGCTCGGGGTTTTCCTTCGAACAGACGCTCTTGTTTGTGAATAGGGCAGAAAAGGGATGTCTGTCTTTGCTCAGGGCCTTAGCTGACTTATGGTTTGAGAGGGACCTGTCAGCCCACATGACACAGACTTAAGGGATGTTACGCCTAGCGTCTGGCAGCAGGTAGCCTAGCCATTTGGGAATCTGACCATTAACTGAAATGTCCATATATATCTAATCCCCAAGCCGTCAACATGAAACATCTGTAATGCTGCCCTGAGCACAGCTGTCAACTCTTAACTTTTTGCTTTCAATGCGAATGTGTTTCCAGTCAACTTACCTGATAAAATAAAAAAAAAGCTTTAATAAATAATGCATTCCATAAGAAACTTACTTAACTTAAGTAAACAAGGTTGAAAAGTACGTAGGAAGATGGCAATAGCTTTGTGCTTTGGGATGGGACGCTGCTGAGTTAACCTTCAAATTGACATTTGTTGTCATCTAGACACCCTTATCCGGAGCGACATACCGTAGTGAAAGGATACGATTCCGACCTGATAACCGGTGGGAATCAAACCAACAGCCTCTGGCGTTCCAAACACCATGCCCTTCCAACTGAGCCACACTGGAGAAAATATAAGATACAAGATCTTATCGCTAGTGCGGAGCTTGTCAACCAGTTTGGAGGTCAATTCCAGTTAACTGTGATTGAAACAGAATTGATCCCAACCCTGGCATCCGCCGACTACGCTGTAGCTTTGACTGTGCCCCTTGCCGCCGTGCGGCCGGTAGTTCCATGGGACAGTGCCCAATAGCCAGCATCACCGGGTTAGGGGAAGGCATATTTCCATGACTCATCACACTCTACAGGGAATCAGTCAGTTGGATCTGGCGGCTGCAAGCTAAACTGAGATTGTTAGTTAAAAGAGTGTTCTTTGCCGGTTGTTGGCTTGACTGACTTCCTGGTTGAGCATGCAGTGTGATAAAAAGGCATGGCGTGGGATGTCTCGAAAGGAAGCAAGTCACAGTAGTTAACTCTTCCATGCCTGTTGGTATTTACTGAGGTTAGACAAGGTTGTGAGTACGGTTGAAAATCACGGAATTGAGAGGAAAAGGGGGTACAATTGGATAAATACAGTAAATGTTACATTGTAAAGTACATGAACTGAAGCAGAAGACATACAGCAGAGCAAATATAATGGAGGGAAACTAAACATTAAGTTTGGTGTTGTGGTAATATTAATGGAGGGAAACTAAACATTAACTAAGTCTGGTGTTGTGGTAATATTAATGGAGGGAAACTCCATTACTTGTCAGATGTAAGCATGAAAGAGTTCTAATTCAAATCACTGTGAGGTGTTACAAGTAACTGTGACTCTACAATACAATAAGGCAAACACACTCACAGACACACACGTTCACACTGATGCCCTACGCATAGGTGATCTTCTGATCTTACAGGAATTCGGTTCTAATGTTTTTCTAAAGCATTGAGTTTAATAGAGTTAAAATTGAGGAAGGACCAATGTGTGGTTGTTTTTTGGGGGGATTTTCACTTATTAAATATAGCCCCAGGGCACTCAACACTGACAGGAAAACTGTGGAGGTTGAAGAAATGCTTTTCAATTCACTAATCATGACTGGCCATTGTCTCACAAAATCTACTCGTTCCATCTTTAGAAAATCCATGCCATAGTAAAGTAATTTAGGAAGACGCACTTTGTTTATTAAAAAGTTTGCACTTCAAGAGGGAGGAATTCCGATCAGAAGTTTGTCACATTTGCTTATTTTTTGCACTCAACATATTGAAAGTAAGCATTAATAAATCCATTAACTTATGTTAACAACAAAAATGCTTTTTGTACTGTTATTACCATGTATGCTAATCAGGCACTCTTTCTCCTTCTCCCCATTCCTCTAACCCTGCCTCTCACCCTGCCTCTCACCCCTTTTTGTTGTCTCTATTAGCCTCTCTCTTAGACGCTCAGGGCCAGTTCCCAGTGTTACCAGAGGTACCTGACCTGGGTCCATCCTCTGTCGTCCCCGTCGTTCCAGATCAGGCCACTCCCTCCCTGGTAGATGGTGAGCCCATCCAGGACAGTGAGGAACCTGAGTTCTTCTCCTCAGCCGTCACCATCACCCCGACACTGAGTTTCATTAATGGCAAACACCAAGGGACCCTGGAACCAGACAGTAGACAAGTAGAGGCGGAGGCCATTAGGAGACCAGGAGGAGACCAGTTCCAGTTTGAGGGCGATGTGACAATGCTGCTGAGCAGCTTGGAGACGGTGAACGCAACTGCATTCGATTACTCTCAGATAGAGATTGATACTACGTTAGATGAACATGACGTTCATGAGGTGAGCTCTTTGGAATCTACTGAGGAACCATTTTCAACTAGCCCATTTCCTGTGTCGGTGTCCACGTGGGATCCGTTTTTTTACAACTACGGCTCTGAAGTGGTTCATGTGGAGTCAACCCCTCCTCTTTCACCCCCGGCACAGGTTGGGGAAACCATAGAAAACCCTGCTGTGCACACACCAACTACGGTGCAGACGATTTCTTCCAATACAGAACTAATGGTTGAGATTGTATCATCATTTTCTGAGATCAAAGACAAACCAAGCGATGTCGTAGTTGCATCCACTGAAGCAATGTTTACTGTTTCACCTTCCGGTACAGCTGTGTCTAACGTTCCTGAACAAACCCCAACATATCATTCACCCAGGACCTCTGAGGAAAGCCAGCGAGTCAGCACTTCTGTGTATGACAAAGGGCTTGAAGGGTCAGGAACACAACACCGGGAAGATGTCAGTGATGCAGAGGTGACTCAGCCGGAAGGGCCTTCCTTTTCCCCCACTACAGAAATACAAATGGCCACAGATGGGACTGACATTTCTGCTGTCCCACATATGGAAATCTCGACTCAAATCCCGGCTCTGTCCGTTTCCACACTCACTTCTGGTGACATTGAAGACAGGCCACAGCCCGCGACCACAAGTGACAGTAAGGGCTCCACCTCAAGCCAGGAGGAAGGATCAGGATGGGCCACACACTCCCTGGGGGGTCCAGAAATCTCCACTCTGCCTCTCTCAATGATGAGTGGCCAGACAACCTTAGAAAAAACAACCATGACTGACGAAACGCCGTCCGAAGAAGCAGGCAACACGGAGTCACATTTACTGATCTCTAGCCCAGCTGAGAAAGAGGGGGGAAAGGAGGAGAAAATAAATATCAGCCAGACTTCAGTGCCAGCCACGTTGAAACACACTGCTGAAACAGATGTGACCTCAGCAACAAAATACCAAACTCCTGGTATGTTGACGGCTAGCTCTTCATTATTAAGCACGGAACGCATCATGTTGCGATCCACAGAAACATCAGCAGGAAAAAGCTCAGTAGACACTGCACAACAAGTAATGACGGAACGTGAGATTTCACCACTGCCCAAAGACCTATCAGGCACAGAAAAACCATCAGGTGTCCCTACTACTGATGGGACTGAGAACATCTCAGCATCCACCAGAAATGAAGAGAGTGTGGAGAGTCTGGCAACATCTACGATCTCCTCTAAAGAATCCTCTACAACAATTGTGTCTCCAATTTATAGTACTATTCAGATGGTTAAGACAACTATGGCATCTCTGTCAGACTTAGTCAGCCGATTTACCACACAGGGCCTTGTGACAAGTGAATTACCTAAACTACAAGAAGAGACCAGAAGTAAAGATACACTTTCAGTTATCCCAAATATTATAGAAGAAGAAAGTTCAGGTGATTCAGATAAGTTTGGCACATCTACGGCAACACCTCTCTCTCCTATTTATAGTGCAGTCAGTAGAGAACAGGAAGTGATCAAAATTTCAAGCACAACCAGTGAGATTACGGCGCAAACCGGCGAGCCATCAGCTGCTCCAGTTACTGAGGAGACTAGAACAGTCACTTCTATAGATGAAGATAAGACAACTCAGAAGTTCACTAAGGAGTCACTGGTTGAATCTTTACCTTCTGCTGTTCAAGAAACTGCAAAAGCTGAGGATGAATCTACAACTGCCCGCACTGCCCCCGACACAAGTTCATTCCTCCCCTCTATTGGCAAAGAGAGCTCAACAGACCTGTCCACAACACTAAACCCATCAGTCACCGTCAGACATGTATCTGCAGAGTCAAGTACACACAAAACAAGCATTTCAACAGAAATTGAAGCTTCAGAGGTTTTGAGAACAACCACCCCATCATCTGTAGAGGATATTTCTACATCATCCCAAGCATCAACTCTCGCCATAGATTCAGGCACACTGACTACAGTAAGCAAAGAGAACCAACAATTCCCGGCAGATGAAATTGAATTATCCAGCACACCTCCTACCAGTATTAACTTGACTGAATACAAATCTGATGAGGATTCTAGAGTGTGGACTATGACAACTTTAGCTAGTTCCACCCAAGACTCCATGTTGGCCAAAGCTACACAAGACATAACAGTGTTCACTGAGGGAGATAAAGCTACTATAAAACAAACTAGCCAAACTGTTCATGAGTCATCTCCAGGACTTGACTACTCTGTAGGGTCTGGAGACAAAATCTTCACCTCTGTAATAGGCACCTCACAAACAACAACCTCTACTCTCGACAGAAGCTCAACAGCAAAGGAGGTTGAAAGTACAGAGTTTACAACTCCAGTATCTCTATCCTCTGAAGAAGGCGTGTCAAGAGAGGCCATCAAGATTTCGACTCCCAAACACTCTGAAACCGCTTTCTCTCTGTATAGCATTGAGACACCTACATCAATTTCAGAAGAATCTGTCAAAGATCATACAGGGACACAGCTGGACTCAGTAAACACACCGATCATTACCATTATTGGTGACACGGAGGCCAGCTTTACATCAACAGAAGAGGAGTGGTCAGATGGTCAGACCACAGAAATGTTGACTTTACCTTCAGCGTCAACAGTATCTCTCTTCAGTACAGTCAAAATAAAGTATGAAAAGTCTTCTAAATCAACAGCTGTTCCTATTACTGATAGCGGTGAGACAGGATTCTTGTCAACAGAAGAGGAACACCTGTTCAGTCAGACAACAGAAATGATCACGGGTATGTCTTTTATAACAACTATACCTCCTAAGTCCAGCAAAGTCACTAAGAAGACTGAGGTGTTTATTGACTCAACAAACACTGCCGCCAGTACACTGGCTGATGTGTCATCAATAGTATTACCTTTTGAGTCACGGACTACAGCAGCTACTGCAGACACATCTCTCAGTGTAATAGCAGAGACAGCAGATGCAACTGCCAAGCCATCAACAATTGCTACTTTCACAAGTTCAGTCTATTTTTCCACAGACCAAGAGAGCTCAGGTGAACAGACTCTAGATATGTTTGCCAAAGGCACTGAACCTACCAAAGATTCTTCTCTGTTCAGCGCTGAGAGTACAAAACAAGTAACAACAGAATCACATGAAACTGCAACAATAAAATCATCAAATATTACAATTGCTTCAGCTTCTCCTCTCTATAGCACTAAAAAAACTACCACAATGTTAGAAGAAGTTGTAACAGAAGGAAGTGAAAACGCCGCTGCTATAACAGCTCTGTACAGTGCAGAGAAAACAGCAGAGTATACAGCCACAGACAAACCTTCAGTAACTCCTAATGGCACAGAAACAACATCCTTTTCATCTAATACAGATCAAGGGAACTCAGGTGACCAAACAACTGAGATGTTTACTAAGACCTCCTTCTCGACACCTACTTTGTCTTTAAACAGCACAGAAGAAATAGAGGCAACTTTCTTTTCAGACATGGCACTTGTAGAATCTCTACCAACTTTTCAAACAACTCCAAGACCTGAGGGAGAAACTACAACTGTCAGCAGTGCCCATGACACAAGTTCAGTCCTCATTTCATCAGCCAAAGGAAGCTCTAGTGATCAGACACCTGATATGTTCACCAAGGCACCGGCCTCAGTAATTCAGTTGGTTAGTAGTTCTACCACTGGGCATCCTTCAGTTGAACAGGTGTCTGATCAGACCGGAGCATCAAGCCGGGTTTCCTACATCACCTCTACACCCACAGATATGGAGGGATCTGGAATATCCATTACAGATGATGACAAAGACACATCTCTGTCAGAGGGATCGGGTGAGGAGGCACAAATAGAGACCACCACTAAACCACTGGACCAGTTCACTGTAGCCACAGATGAGACAGAAATCAAAGAGACAAAGAGTACATCTGAGGCTCCAAGTCTTGCATCCTCACAGTCCATAGAGCCCAGTCAATCTACATCAACACAATCTCCTCTCTCAAGTAGCACAGCTGAGACCATACATTCTGCCACAGCTTCTTTGTCCGAGCAGGAAGGTGGAAACATGACAGCGTCCTCTTTACAACATGAGGACACAAATGAGAGTTCAGGTGATGACACTTTAACAGCCCTAGTGCATACCACATCATCTTCAAAAGACATGGTGGTTAAAAGTTCAGTAAGCACAGAGATACCTGATGGAACTGAGGCACCAGTCTCAGTGATTGAGTTGGTCAGTCAATCTATCACTGGGCATCCTTCAGTTGAACAGGTGTCAGATCAGACCGAAGCATCAAGACAGGTGACCTACATGACCTCTACACCCACAGATATGGAGGGATCTGGAATCTTCATTACAGATGATGACAAAGACACATCTCAGTCAGAGGGTTCAGGTGAGGAGGCACAAATGGAGACCACCACTAAACCACTGGACCAGTTCACTGTAGCCACAGATGAGACAGAAATCAAAGAGACAAAAAGTACATCTGAGGCTCCAAGTCTTGCATCCTCACAGTCAATAGAGCCCAGTCAATCTACATCAACACAATCTCCTCTCTCAAGTAGCACAGCTGAGACCATACATTCTGCCACAGCTTCTTTGTTTGAGCAGGAAAGTGGAAAAATCACAGCGTCCTTTACATCAGAAGGTGAGGCCACGAAAGATGAGAGTTCAGACCAAGACACTTCTACAACACACTCAGTGCATACTACATCATCTTCAACCGACTTGATGGTTAAGATTTCAGTAAGCACAGAGATAACGGATGAAACCAAGACGGTTCAACAAACTGAAGAACCAAAAGGCACTGCAGGAACTTCTGCTGGACCGCTCTCAAGTATGACAGTCTCAGTGGTACCATTCACAGATCAAGAGTCTTCTTTTGGCCTTACATCAGAAATGCTTTCCAACAAATTTATTACAGCAACTCCACCAGAGTCAGAATCTTTAGGGATCAAATCTTCAACCACAGTTGTCATCAGTGACCCATCTAAAAGCACAACTGTAGGAA
>JACXGI010002855.1:0-29247 GCA_016801175.1 Esox masquinongy
CACACACACAAAAAACATACCCCCTCCACCACATGTGCACGGTGTTCAACTCTGCATGGCTACTTGTGCCCTTGCCCTAAATATCCATTTAATAGCCATGGAATATTAGCTAAAAATATTGAAGACGTCCATCTTGCAAGCTACTAGCTAGTTCCTTCCCGGGTGAAAAAGACAGATTTGGTGGTTTGAAATGAGCTACCTACACTTACTTACAAACATAACTCGCACTTGAAACAATTTCATTTACCTAAACCAAAGTTACAATGACTCCACTTGGATGCTCTCTGTCCAAATCCCAAAGGCATTCTATTGTAGCTAAATACTGTATTACCAATGCTCACTGACAGGAGAGACATTCTGCCCTCCAACATGGAGACAGCCTCAGCCTGCCATCAAACTGCTCAACACCCAGACCATCAATAACGACTTTGCTCAACGAGCCACACACAATCACTCACCCAACAAAACTACCACACAAAACGCAAATACTCAGGAAATGTGTGAAAATAGTAATTATGTATAATTGCTAGTCCTGACACTGTACCCAGCAACTATACTTAATGCCAATATTATTATTACTGATATTATTGTAGATTTTATAATCTCTTAAGATTGCAAATCACCACCATTCTACATACAACTACATGCAAGTGCTTGCCAGGGTTCTTAAAGTCCCACAAACAGCAGTGCAACTGGCCCATCCAGGTTTAGGGGGAGTTAGTCATCAAAAAGGGTTGTGAACATCTGACATTTAACTGACATTGAGATCCTTGACATAAAAAGAATGCCGCTAACCGCTAAATAATTTCACAAAATTTTAACAATATGCTAAAACTACCACTTACAGGTCCCATTCAACATTAAAAGAGAACAATACCATCATCATCGCTTTTGCAGACATATCAGCTCTCTTGACTGCATCAACCCGAGGGCAGCTAACCACACTAACGCCAGCCAGGCTAAATGAATAAATATATAAAAATCTCGCAACTGCGCGTTTTCTACCCATTAGCCCGGGAGACTTATCTGAGAACACGCCTGGGTGGCACTGTGGTGTCTCTCACTGACTTGCAGTAGAGCAGCGACATCGCGGTCTGCAGTTCAAATCCTAGGCATGGCACTACAGCGCCCGGGGGTTGCAAATCGGATCTGAACCACCCGGGATGAATGGCGAGGTTGTCAGACGGGGCTGCCTTGTTCAACTGCCCACAGTCTGGCTCTGTGAAACTAGGAGTGGGTTACCTTGTACCCGGTCCAACAGCTCATGGCTACTGGCGAACAGCAACCACAACAGGGATCTGAGAGGTAGCTTTGTTAGTGTTCATAATTACAACGAAACCCCTGTGTGAGGAAATTGGACTGTTTGAGGATTAGTAAGAACATTACACCGTGTTCAGGGCAGAGAGTGTGAGCACGAGAGAGAGAGCAAGAGCAAACGTGAGATAGATGAAATTGCAGAATCGACAGAATGCAAGTAGATTAAAAACAATTTTTCAATATCACAGGCGGAAAAAAAAAAGTACCCCGCAGGTAGGCCAAGCAGCCTCTGTCAGTCAATCTCCCCAAAACCTGGACGCAGCGGTGAATGGCTGACAAAACAATAAAACAAACACACTTGGCGGCTCTCATAAATAAGTGCTTTTCTGCTCTATGAGCCGTTTGGTCTGTGCGTGGCTTTTCTCCACAACACAGTAAAACACAAAAGAAAGCTTTGATTCTTTCCTCTGATTTCCCCCCTACCAGAGACCTGATCTAGCTGGCTGTAAACAAACTATTGCTCTGTTCCCTGGCTTGGCAGAATGAGAGACAGTGTTGCTGTAGCGTGGTCTTATCTTCTTGTTTGTATGCATCGCAGCACAAGCTGTATTTCTGCTGCTCCGTCTTTCCTATCGGGGCTGGGAAGCCAGCCGGAGCATGAAGCACAGCTTTGAAGTTGTCAAATGGTAAGCACTTGACTAACATTATAAGGAGTCTTAAATAGGAAGCAGCAAAAAATGTGAGATAGAGGTACAAAATAAATTAGAAGAGAAGCAAAAACAAATAGAGGTTATTATTCAAGAACGATCAAATATAATTTATCACAAAAATATCTCATTTGATGGACAATGGGGGAAAATGCACCAATTTTTTTCTAAATCTGCAGCATAGGAATGCAACAAAAAATGCACTGAAAATTTCCACAGAAGACAGAGTCCTCCAAAACGAACCTAATGATAATGATAAAAGGAGGAAGCAAAATATTTTGTGGAAATGTTTTCCCTACAATCTCCACTTTATCCACTGAATGAAGTGAACTGTAAGGATTTTTTTGGATAGCAATGTAATCTTAACAAATGCACAGAAAGATCAGGGAAAAGGCCTTATTTTAGTGCATCTTGTTATAAACCAGCTGTAGGTGTTTTATAGTAACCACAGATGTAGAATTATAAATAATGGCCAATTCTTGGACAGTCTTAAACTATCAAGAGGTGTAAAACAAGGATGTCCATTACCCCCATATTTATTCATTATAGCCATTGACATGCTAGCTATTAAAATCACAGCAAGTAATAAAAACAAAGTTTCAGAAATCAAGTATGCAGATGACTCAATATCTCTCATAAGTTGATTAAAAATATGTAATCACTGTCTCATTGAGGACAACTTTTATAATCACTCTGGACTAAAACCCAATTATGATTAGTGCACTATATTACATATTGGATCATTAAAAAGTCCAAGCTTTAAACTGTCAAGCGGTCTCCCTACCAAATGGGCTGATGGTGAAGTGGATGTCCTTGGTATACACATAAAAAAAAAAGTTTACAGATCTCGCCTCTAGTAACTTTGATAGAAAATTGGCAAAGTATGATTCTGAAGCCTTGGAAAGGACTGCATCTAATTATTTAGATGCACTGTCTACACAAAGAATATTTTTTAAGTAATGTGAAAATAAGTATATGAGTTTGTTTGAAATGGAAAACCAGACAAAGTAAAATGGCATATTTATGTAACAAATGAGAGGAGTTTGATAATTAAATAATAAGGCTTTAAATCAATTGCTTAAAGCCTCTATTATACCAAAGCTATATCCAAAATGGTTTTCGAGCAGGCTAATAATAGAGCCTCATCTAATGTTTAAAAGGGGGCTCTTTGCCATGGTACAGATTAAAATGTGTTATATAAAATGGATAGATGATGGAACACTCTTTAAAACACCTACCTTTTAAAATGAAGCCATACAGAGTTGGCTATACTCCAGATGTCCCAGATCAGATAAGACAGTGAATAATATGGCTAAACTCAAATACATTAATAGAAGGTAAACAAATTTTCATAGAAAAAAAACGTATAAGAAAGGAATCATGTTCGTTAAAGACATAACCGGTACAGACGGTAAAGTGCTTTTATACAAGCAACATGTTGAGGTATATGGAGACATTGGAGAGCCATGTTGGGTTTAAAAGTATATTGAGATCATTGCAGCCCTGCCACAAGAATGAAAGCAGAAATTAAAACAACAAAACAGGATTTAATTACCCAGACTGCCACCTAATAAAAACCCTGCTTGGCAAAAACTGACCAGTTTAAAACATTATGTAACTTTTAAATTTAGGGCAAAAGGTTTGACTGCTACACCATATGGAATTCAGGAAAGTTGTGAACAAATTCTTATTGTTCCACTTCCATGGCTTCGGTTGCCTGGAATTATGCACAAAACAAATGTTGATGCTTCACTACATTCCTTCCAATTTAAACTACTTCATAAAATTCTTTCAACAACAAAAATATCTCAATATACGGAGAATTGAACAGCCAGCACTATGCAGAGTGTTACAATAAAATAAAATAAGTGGACCATCTGTTCTGGGAAATGTCCAGTTGCGGCAGACTTCTAGAATGAAAGTTCTGAATTGGTTGAGGGGTAATGTTATCTGTATTGAGGTGAAGATACAGACAACGCTGATTGGTGATTTAAAAAAATCATGGTCAATCAGTGGAGGATGTGGTTATTGGCAAGGATAAAACATTCATCTTCAAAATACAGTAGCGTACAGGTAATTTTACTGCACTGGAATTTGGAGGGATTGAGTTAAAAAGGACTAGAGTTTGGTGTTGGGGTCATTTTTGGGTTGAGGCATTACCGTGTGGGATTGGTTTGGGTTTGGCAAGAGGCTGCTAAGGTATAGGTGAGGGGTGTGTGTGGGCAGACGGCACCTCCTCCTCCTACAGTCACTTATACAGGGCTGGGATGAGACCTGTGAAGAGGACTGGTTGGCCAAAGACGGGTAAGATCCCAACTTTGAAAACGGAACAACCAAAGACAGGCACAGCTGCGCATCGGACCATATCATATGTACATACTGTGGTACGCAAACACACAAGTTCAGTGTTATGAATAAAGAAGACCATGAACAATGAATATAAACTAATAGAAGTACTGGCTTATTTATGCAGACTTCTGTTCCCCCTCGAGTCTGGCAAGCTACCGATTCACAGCCTCATATTTGTCCTGGGTTGTGGGTCCCGCTGCCTATTGGAGTGCAGTGATCAGCACTCTCCACCGTAGTTTTGGGTTGTTTGGAAGTGTGTGTGTGTGTGTGTGTGTGTGTGTGTGTGTGTGTGTGTGTGTGTGTCTGTCTTTGTGAGGTGGGGGTGTAGGTGTGCATTAATTATTTTTTACTTTATAAAATAAACAGAGTAGATATGATGCTAATATAGATGGTAGATATAGATGATGTCTGCTCGCTCACGGCAGATCTAATCACAGGAAAAATAAATAAATAGGAAGCAGCACGGCCTGTTCACTGCCTTGGTCCCCCAGAACGCAGAGACATTGTACACGTTTCCTGGTCCAAATATCCGGAAACACCAAAGACAAACAAGATAGCAGATAACCTTGGTGTGAATTAACAGTGACGTTAGCAAGAAATTTAACCCAGCTCTCAGCCCATGTGGATATGTTACATATGGATAGGAGGCCAGGGAACATCCCTGTGATTCAGGCAGCTGAATGTGATCACCCATGTGTCTACAGCCCACAGGTAAATCCACGCCAGTCCTCCGTCGAGAGAGGCCTGTAAAGCAGTCACACAGGCAAGTGTGGAGAAACAAGAGGGATAACATGGAAAGTAAAAAAACAGAGAGACAGAGAAGACAATGAAAGAAAGGGATAGGAAAAGAGAGAGAAAAAGGAATTTCACCTCACTGGTACAGATCAGTGGGGAGCCTGGCTTGTATTTCCTGTCTGTGGGCTCTGGTTAGGAGAGAGGTCATTCTAAAGCCATGAGGAGAAAAAAAACAGAACACGGGGCTTTGCAGAACACTCGCTTCCGCCCTCCCTCCCTAGCTCTTTTTCTGGTTACAAGCTTCAAAATTGACCACTATGCACGACCGTAGAAACAGTTTGGAGGTGTAGATGCACGACCGTAGAAACAGTTTGGAGGTGTAGATGCACGACGGTAGAAATAGCCCCCAAGGATGCAGCTGTCCCCCTGAAAAGGTGTGTGTGTGTGTGTGTGTGTGTGTCACGTAAAGACAGGACACCTCTCAAAACCGGGGTGGGGGGGGGCGTCACTGACCCGACATAACAGGACAGAGTCCACATACAATGACAGATGTACGTCACCAGGGGCAAAGACCACCAATATCCCAAGACAAACACCAAGCACGCAGCGTTAGTGGCATGGCAACAGCATGCCCGCGTTCAGGTTCAGCTGTAGCGAAACAAAAGCAAGACGCGAACGCACCTTCTGAGCTCAGAAAGAAACGTGTTGCCCATTTACAGCAACCCCCCCCCCCCCCCACCGGAGACCTAAACTAGCCGGTGAGTCACCACCCACTGAACTCCACAACAACAGCTCAAACAGTGAACCAGAATCAGGAATTTCCACCACTAAGGATATAGAATGGCAGCTGGAGGTCATAGGACATTTGCATGAATGATGGGGCAGAAGGCCAGCGGTAGTTGAAAGGGAAAGTGAAAATGGTCAGGTTAGGAGACTGGGTCTTTCCAGGTTTGTGCAAACATGCACACACGCACGCACACGTGTCCACAACAATCAGAACCATTGCACTGACAGCCATTAGCCATTAGCGTAACAACAACTAATGCTAAGTTAGACATATAAAACATACTTACAAACAACAACGGTTCACTTAAACCGACCTCAAAGAACAACTGGCCTTGGCTGTCCTACTGCACCAGGTGTCCCGGTTCACCTTTACATTCATACAGGAGCGTAATATGAATGGAACGTGCACATCTTAAACTTAACACAAAGAATATAAAAATATGTTGAGGCTGGTAATCTAATAAAAAGGCAATGGTATGAGGATAAAGGCAATAAAGAAAATTTAACTAAAATTAAATAAAAAGTAGATGAATAGAAAAAAATCCTGAGGTTGTTCCAACAATTGCCTTCTCTTCTCACCCACACACCAGACATATGGTCTTTGTTCGACAAATCATTATTCTGACTGTCGTCTATGAAGCACTCCTCTCCAGATGAGTGACATAGCCTCAAATTAACACTTTGGAGAGCTATTAGGCAGGCCTGAACATTAGGAGAATATAGACCTGTGTTTTCGGGACGAAAGGAGAAAACATTTTCATCAGACACTGACGCTCAGGGCAACTGTGTAGAAACTGGGTATTGAATTTGAGAGGAAGCAGACGAATGATGTTTCAGTGATTTGTGTGTGTGTGTGAAGCTCAGCATGTCCTGTGTGGGTGTCTGCTAAACAGACGGTTCTGGTCGGGAGACCATCTGAAAGGACCAGTCTCTGAAAATCAACACAACCTGGCCGTTCAGTAACAGATAATTTCATGTCCTGTTAAACAAACTCAAGTCTCTTACCATCGAGACACCTCCATACGGAGGAGAGGGGAGAGAGGGAGGACAATTTGAAGGACAGAGGAGAGGGAGGAAGGAGGACAGACTAAGGCCGTAAGAAAGGCGGAGGGGTGGAGGAGAGAGGGCAAGGGATGAAGGAAAGGAAATGTGTAATTAATGTTTACTCTCAAAAAAGCATCGACAGTGAGCACAGAAGGCTGTTTCGTTCTTGGGACAAAGGGTTACAGAGAGAATGATAGGACGGTGCACGCACATGCGCGTGCACACACACATACACACATACACACACACACACACATACACACATACACACACACACACACACACACACACACACACACACACACACACTTGACCAGAAAACAAATGAATAAATGGGGTCAGTGTACACTGGGTTCTGCATGAAAGACAAACAAACAGACCCGTTACTCACAGTCAGTCCCGGACCAGGGACACAGAGGGACAGTGAGCGAGAGACACCCATAGAGAGAGAGAGGAGGGGAAATCTCCCTCTGTTTTTGGCCCGCTCCATTTGACCTAGGACTGAGGGGGCAGGGGCTCTTCCTGTTTTTGGTCTGTTATGGATCATTGCGGTATGTAGACAGTTTCTAACTGGTTCATCTGGATAGAGTTTGAAAGTCAAAACTACACTTAATTAGGCATTTGGTGGAAAATGTGGTATGGGGATGAGAGAACGCACTTACCACTCACCTATTGAGAATAACTATTCAACATGCAGCCAATGTCCACCCATTCAATAGCCAATGTCCACCCTTCTAAAACCCATAATGCATACATTCTGTAGTCAGACGCTAGTGGGTATGTGGGCTGGTATTTCAAAAGCCCAAAGCATTCGGAAGCATCCATACCAATCCATGCCAGGCACCTACAGCACTGGAAATCCATGGGAAAAATGGGTATCCGACTGAGCTAGTTGGTAAAGATTGATACATTGTCGTTTTTATGCAATAACTACAACACAATTCACTGCACTTTGACTGTAGTTTCAAAAACGCTATCTTTTTTCCAGGGCTGCAACTCCCAAATAGTGTTGTTCAAGTCGCTGGCCTCTTTAAGTTCTAACAATCGCGGTGATCACTGTTATTTAAAAAAAATGCAGTCGTTTTCACGATAACACCCACTGCCCTACACCTCTACAAAACGTGTACCAAAGTATTTCCTTATACAAAACCTGCAACAGTAGTCTACTGTATAATTTGCCAGTTTGTCAAGCAGTGTAGCCTCGTGACTGATTTACGTTTCTGCCAAAGAGAATCAAAGTCCCTGAGATTTGTTCCATAAGAGCACAGATTTATTACATAATTAACACCACAAGGGAGCTTTCTATGATCTCTTCTGGACTCGAATTATGGATGGAGACAACTGATCGGCTACAATATTGTTTTACGAAGCATATGGTGGCTGGCCGTTATCCCCATGTAATCACACCAGCCCCAACAATATGTGTGGCTTTATTTCACATATTTACCAAACTCAGCCACTTAAAGTGAAAATACACCGTTCGCTTACCCCTGGAATTGTAGTTGAACACACAATTGCTGTACAAATGTCGTCACGTCTTCTTCGCTTTCTAAAACCAACGACCAAACGAAGTCCCTTATGGATTTTTTCACTGTCCGTACAAAGTTCACAATTCACATTTTCGACGGACTAGCCAGAAAACGTTGCTGAGCGAGACGCGTAGGGGAGAGCGAGCAATGACGACGATACATCCCGGGAAATATGACAAGGTTGGAAGTTTGAAAATGTTCCTACGAGCTTTTCGTTCCTCGACGCTCTGTTTTATTTTTACATAATTATTGTTGGTGGAAAACAAACACACCTTTAGATTATGTCAACAAGAATGAACTGGCAATAAACTGCACGTTGAACTGTGATCCCGCGGTACAGCGCCCAAAAAAGAAGAATGGAGTATGTTCTCTCCTCCCCTTTCTTTTTTCTCTACCTCTTTCTTTCCATTACAAAAGACTGAGCGTGTACGTATCAGTTTACACTGAAGGCTGGAGAGAGTAGACAAACTAACGAGAAAGCTGAAGAGAAAACACGGAGACATCCACACCCCCCATTTTCAATGGAGATAAGAATCGCCGCCGTGAGGCTACGTTCTAACAGAAAGCTGCAAAACTTCATGCCTGAATCATCTGGAAAGTTGTAGGCTACGTTGTAATCTTTTGGAGATTTATGTAAAACAATTCTGGTCAGTAGGAGAGACTGTCCAATTTGTAGCCTATCTGTTAAATCTCCGAATAAGGTTGTCTAGAGGTTCAAGCCTCTGTTTTTTTGCGCAATTGCCGAATGTACGCCGCATGGATACAATTGTTATATTGTTTCACTATTTGAAAATATATCGTTGACATTGGTTAGGGGGCAGTGCAGGTATTTGCAAATAACATGCCTTGAATTGAAGTGTTGAATTAGTATTCCATTAGTGTAATTAGTCCCGTGTTACGGTAATGCGAACTAACCTCTAACTTAGCCAACTGATTGATTAACATACAATATTTCAAGATTTAGTCAGTTGTTCATACTGGATTTTTAATGTGACTATGAAGTATGTAAGAACTCACTGTTCAGCCAGTGTTTGGGCAGAAGAAGGCCTGACCTCGTTACAATGGTCTAGTAAAAACAGTCAGTGTCTGGGCAGCTGGACACAAGGAGGGGACATCAGTTAGAGCTTATGTCCCAAGTGGCACCCTGTTGGCTTTATAGAGCACTGCTTTGCTCCTGGTCGAATGTACTGCCATATAAAGGAAGTACGGTTCCATTTAGGTGTCACGCAAGGTCTTAAAGGTCAACGTTAAACCACTGTCTCATGTTTAACACCTGATGTTGACCCTGGGATTTTGACCTTTGAACCCTCTACATGCCTGACTTTCATATAAAATTCATCCATGTGTAATCTTCCATATTTTGTCTGTTTATCTGTGTCTGTTCTTACTGTGCTCCTCTTTATGTCCAGTCAGCAAGCTTACTGCACACCAATAAACCCATTCCACTCATTCTTCAAGCGCCATGTGGCCTTGTAGAGCCACCTATATAACCTATACACTGCAAGGCTTTAGACTGCCAGATATTGTGTTGTTATTGAGTGAATGGTGATTCTTAAGTATAAACCTATCCCTTTTACACAACCTCAATCAATTTCCGTACACACAGAAGTGTGTGGCTAAGTGTCTGTGGTGAATGATTTATAACTATGCAAATGACTGTCAGGGGACATTGTGGATTCTGCCATGTAGACCTGTACAGAACAGAAACAAACAGACAGCTGACATATTGAGGCAAGGAGAGTGAAAGACAGAGGGGAACGAATGGCATAACAAAAAACACAGGGCAATAGCGACACAGGCAGAGGAAGAAGGAAGACATAATTACAGGCCTACTCAGAAATAAAATGAAATAATGACTGAGCAGGCAGCCCCATCCAACGTTCTCATTCCTTCTATTTATAATTGTCTGTACTGGGTCTCCATAATGAAGCAATCGTCCATTTTCAATGGAACTGTCACTGTGTTGTTTACCAGAACCATGAGAAGGAACTGATGGAGCAGCAGCTAACGTCATTAGGACAAAGAGGAAATTATAAGGGGCGGGCGAATTCTGAGGCACAGCATTCGTTTTTACTCGTTTTTCTGCCGTTTAACCAACAATGAATATTAATAATCCAATCTTGGTGAATGGGCTGTTTTCTTGCAATCACCCGGGAGGCGAATGAAGTGATTGTGACAATGGCCTTTCGTCACGACATATAAATTGTGATACGTGATAGGCCTTTGGTAGGTCTTTACTATAACTTAAAAAACAGTAAATTTCCAACACTGACCAATTACGGCCGACGTCGCAAATATTGTTTATTACGACAAATATCCTATAGACGAAGTTTGAATTTATAGAAGTTTGCTGATACGGTTGAGTGTTCATCGAACAATTGATGGCTACAAGAATCAAACTAGTGCTAGTAGTGCATTGGGAAATAATATAGAAATGATCGTCTACATTAATGTCAAACGTGACGTCCAATGTATTGTCATCGCATAAGGTCAGATAAAAAGCGATGGTCTCCACCGGCCTACTGTCACTAATATTATAGCCACAGTGTCCTCTACTGTTTACAAATGGCGGTGCTTCAGAATGACAACAAACGCTTTCCTAACTATAAGGAAAATTAAGTGGGTTTTTTTGCTGATCTTGGACGATTGCTCTTAATATTGTCTTAACTTTAATATTGCTTCAAACCACTGTCTTCCCCCTGTGTCGTCCATCTTAGAATCTGGATCTAATGTTCATAATAGACTGGACTAGCGAGAGGGACGACAGCAGCGAGGGCGCAAAAAAGTGGAAAAATATTGAAAATAGAAATAAAAAAGGGAGAAAATTTTCGATTTAATCCACTCCCTGACGTGTCCCAGCTCAGTGCCAGTTAGTGTGCCATTGTAGACGCTAATACATTTTTACACACATATAGGCCTATCACAAACTGTACAGACACACGGAAGAATACTGTTCCACAAGGACAAACACATTTTAAGTATTATATATTCAAGATCCATCGCCGGGGCTGAAACTTAAGCGAGTCATCAGAATCGAACCTTAAATGGGCATCTTTCCAGTAGATAACATTGTCTTTAAAGAGCCCTTTAACTTTCCCCCTCGACGCCTCGCTGATCAACAGAAACAGAGATAGTGACTGACTCCTAAATGAAGACAAAGCATTAGCTGTTTCTGAGAACTTTGAAGCTTATTCAGCGTGATGTTATGGGCAACACATGGCATTCAATCATGTTCCGTCAACCCTGAAGAGGCTTCCCATCAGTCACTGGTTCTTTATAAGGACTAGATATACGCAGTATTGGGAGATGTGTGTGTGTATGTGTGTGTCCCTTTGTGCACCTTTGTATTCTGGAACCATCCCATTAGGCGTGTAAAAATTCTCTTTAGTTACGTAATTGTGAGGACTTTCATTAAAACACGATGCAACGCTTCAGTCACAATGCCACCTCGTTGCCACTAATCCACAGCATCTGTTTGTTGTAATGATTAAAACATTGCAAATTTTAATCTCTTGAAATCATAATGTGCTTGCATTAGAATTACTCAATTAAAGCATGTTATGGCTGGTTAGCAACAAATAATAGGCTTTGCCAAGCAGAACAATCCAATAAAAAAATATGAATGTTTAATCATTTCCGTAGTCTTTCACATAACCTTCATGTGCTAAAAAAATAACACATTTTTTATCAAGACTGGCAATATTACTAGCTTTCACAATGATAAATAGCTTTCATCAAACACTTTCCAAACAGAATTAGAGTTCACTTTATAAAGTGGCAAAACTTGATATGAACTAACTTAAGATTTCACACTCAGTGGCCTAGGATTGATGTACTACTGTTCAATGTTGTGTACTTTGTGTGCATGTGAGTCCTAGAGCTATCGGATTTAAAGATTTTTCAGGCTGGGAATGTTGCCTGAACATTTTCACGAACCATTTCCTTTAGTTTACAATACTGGAATTGTATAGAAGCTTCTTGAGCTTTTCAGGAGCACTGTTTCCACTCAATCGACAGTGAATCATTTATCTGCTCAACAGTCCTTCAAGAAAACATTGTTTAAGATTAATGGTGATTCATCGTGACCCGTGCCAGTAAAAACCCATGAGAACAAGGGTGAGGGCGAGACAAGAGGTAGTACTTTCAATCAGTCAGCAGGTGGCAGTACAATCTAATTAAAAAAAAATCCTATTAGAAATACCTGAAGGAACTACAATTACCTAGACATGTGCATTAAATATAATTTACCAGATGCTTCTATCCAGAGCGACCTATTGAAGTTTTTTACGATTGCTTAAGCATGATTTTGAAATCAGGACTCACTTTGTCAAAACACTACACACAATTCACACAACCATACACACAAGGAGCAGAACGCCTCAGATCTTTTGCAAAATGAAACACTTCATTCAAAACTATACAATAATTTATTTAAAAAAACAATTTTGTCATCATATGGCACACACATGGTTCATACAATCTGATTCTGTTTGAACCAGTTACACACTGCTGTGCTCAATCTAAAACACTTTTAACATTCTACTTTTGTAATGATATAGACTGTGTTTGATTTTTTCAGAGATATTGTTAGAGCAAAGTACATGAATATATTGACCAAACACAACACATATGGCAAGTAATGCACACTGATTAAAATATTTACATCTCTCTACATTGTAAAATCAGTCAATACTGAGCTTTGCACTGAAAATCAAAACAGAACATATTCTAAATACAATATAGTACATAACACAGCAAAAACATTTGTGGAGACAAATAAACCCTAAGCATCATCTCTTGGCCTAACTGGGTCTGGCCATAGCACTTTGTCCACATCACAGGTTATGTCGTCTCTCACAAAACAGCGAGGGAAGAATCTTCTTAAACGGCGAATCCATCCTTGCACAGACCCTGCGTTAATTTGGTCGCAGGCCTCCTCCGTGGCTTGGATGAGGAGTGTCATGTATGCATCTCATCTGCTCTGCATCAATTTGGTCTTCTACTGTGACGATGTTGTGTAGTCTGTCTCAGAATTTCTTTCAAATGGCACTCGATAGAGTTGTTTCATCTGTATGTGATGTTTTTTTAAGGATTCGCCCCAGTGTTAATAGAGAGACCTGATGGACATTATTGAAAACTGTTGCAACATTATATCTGCTGAGGTTGGGGTGAACTCTCTGTACAGCCACTCTCAATGTCAACCCATGGTTTTCAACATGGTCCGCGTCCTCCTCCAGGTCTACTTCTACCGCTTCCTCTCCGTACTCCTCTTCCTCCGTGGGCTCCACCTCTCTCATCCTCACTCTCCCTCTTCTACTTCCTGCAACGTTGTCTTTCCATATTTGTTGAAGACAGGTAAACTCACCTTTTGCCTTTTTATAGTGTTCATGCACGATTGGTGAGTTTACAGTTAAGCACCGATGTGTCTGTACACCTGACGGCCGTGCTTGATCACTTGGTTCACAGGTGTGGTATTTTAAAAGGCAGTGCCTTGAAATGGCAAAGAAGTGACACCATGTTAGATTTCTGTGTCTAACGTAGAGAAGTGTGTTTAGTGTTTTGCAAAATGTGTGAGGCTGAGAATGTGCAGATCTGTGGAGATCTGTTGTTATAGTTGTGCAGATCTGGGCTGAGGTTTTGCTCCTTGAGTTTTTGGTTTCACTAATTGTGTGTTATTTTGAAATTTTAGTGTGTAAGCAATTGTAAAAATACAAAAAAAAAACTGTAAGAGCTTGTGTTGCCATCTTAAGACAAATGGAGAGAACCATACTTCACGGTGGAAGTTACTAACTGAAATAATAGTTATAGCAACCAGTCAACCTCTCTGTAAAAAATCTGAAGGACCATGTTAGTACACTAGATACTCACTGAGCAAAGAACATTGAAAGGAGGTGTTTCCGGTTTGAACAATGTTGAAATTATGTCTTTCTTGTCGAAAATACCTTTTTCCATTTGCTCTTTGGGTAATGTTTAAAATAGAGCAGTGAGTTTGGATAACATCTGGTTAATGTGGTGTCTGTGTTCACCTGAGAGACTGTTTCTGAATATCACCTCTGGACGTTCATGCTGGAGGGGTGACTTGTTTGTGTGTGTTTGTGTGCGCATGCGTGTTTGTATGTTTCTAGTAAACAGTCCCACTCTGCCACTATTCCTCTGGGTCTGCTGTAAGAGCTAGGTTGAGGAGTTCATTTACTGGCGACAATGGAGGCAAGGAGGGAGGGAGTGAGAGCGACAGCAAGACAGTAAAAATGGATAGAGAAGAGATAAGGATCTAGTATAAGCATGAAAAGCATGAGAGAGCAACCCTCACCAAATCAAGTCACTGCATTGAATGCATACATGCTAAAACAGATCAAGTTGCAGAGGGCTGTTCTTACGTGTGGTACAGGAAAGTGGAAGACAGGAAGTAGAATGGACCTTATCTGGAGCACCACAGACGCTCCTTCAGCCCCCAGCTCAACTTTCTCACGCTGGGAGCCAGAGATGAACGGCCCAGAGACTCAGAGATCCCAAAGATCCCAGAGTTCCCTCTCAGTCCTGTAGGACTGCAATGGAAACCGGCTCTTGGATTTCACATAAATGGGAGAGAAAGAAGTGAATTAGAGCTTTACATTTTGGTCATAGTGCAGAGGCTTTAATTCAGAGCAACTCAGTGCGTGCCTTTATCATGCTGACCACCCGTGAGAACTGAACCCACAACCACGACATTACAAGTGCTGTGCTCTAGTAGTTAAACTATGTGGGACACAGATGGTTTTTCATCTGTGTGTAAATGGTGTACGTCATAACTTACCTGCAGTCGCTTAACCATGTCACGTCAGACAAGTTAAAACAACTAAACATATGACTGGATTAGGATTCAGAAGGATGCGCATGCACGCACACACCCACAAACAAACGCACCGAAATCACAATCAAAGTGTCTTAAAGCATCACTTCCTCTGCAGGGTTAGGGTTCAAGTGTCAGGGATCCCCTCTCCTGCCTCCTGGGAAACGCAAAGGGGATGTGAACCTCCGTCAGACTCATAACGCTATTCCTCGATGCTGTCACACACTCCCCAGGTCGCCTCAGACCCCCACCCCCCCCGGTGCCTGGTTCTTACTCCACACACACTCACACACACGGTCACACACTGTCTGCACAGTTCTCATGGTGCTGGGTCCCAGGGTGGTCCACCTTTCACCCAGTCCTCCGGCCCGGCTGTTCCCCAGGGGAAGTCGCCTCTACTTGGACTTTCTTACAAGCAGACTCCAGACTCGGCCTTCTACTGTAACAATGGCATCCGATCACTGACATTCCATTTGTCTTTAGACGGACATTTCCCTTGACAGCAGAGAGGTCTTAACTTGTATTTGCTCAGAGCCCGCGGTCACTGTGTTCTTGTTTCCAGTCTATCTGTTTAATCAATAACTAATAAGATTTAGAGGTTTATGTTCATTACTTTAAGTAATCAACTGGGACCTGAAGATAGACGAAGTCCCCAGAAGATGAAGATGCAGTACACCGGACAAACCTGTCTATAAGCGTAAGAATTAAGATGAGTCTGCAGGAGCTATACAGCTACACACACAGAAACATGGGAAGATGCACCCAGAGACACACACAAAAACAACTCACAAATAACTGTTTTGAACTCTAGGAAAATGTACAAACTTTTTAAATATATTTAATTAATCATATTTCTGATGATCATTTTGTCTTAGTTTTTGTCTTTTCAACCATGTCAGAGCTTAGTCATCACACACCTGATTCAAATGTTGCTCTACCACTTACACACTTGATTGACGTAATCAACTCGTCATCAGGTTTTCAATTTGAATCAGGTCGGTGTGTGCCTCAGGAAAACCACTGGGCCCCTCTGACGTCAGAAACTTCAGTGGTGTCCCTTCTGTCTCCCGTCTCTGGCCAACTGTCCTGTTACCTGTCTCAATCTCCTGTAACAGGGGCGGTTCACACTGCTCAAGCTGAGTCTCTGTTCTCATTCTCCCAGATGTATTCACTGCGAAGAACCATCAAATCCGACTGTCCACCCTCTCTGTGCTGGGCGTCTCATGCACTGCGATTCTTGGACTGCATCCTATCTGGCAGGTGATGTGGAGAGGATCTGAGTCTGTTCCGAGGGCTCTGACTCCTGACTTCCCAAGGGCGATGGGCCCTCTTGTCTTCTCACTTCAAACCAAGTCATTTGGCTCTGTCATATTCTTACATATGGATGACACTCACTGTAACTATTTTGTAACTAGGTGCCTCTAGGCATCTCTGCGTTACTGTTTTCTGTTCTCCCCAATTAGAGGCAGCTTCACCTCATTGTCTTTAACTGAGGACCCTATTTAAGTTGTTCTGTTTTATTCCTCAGTTTGTTGGTCATTGTTCGGAGCTGTGTGTGTTTGCTGCTCTTCAGTTTTGGTTTGTACCTCTCCTTTGTTTGTTGTTGTTAAGCCATATAAAGGAAGGTTATTTTTGAAACGCTCTGCGCCTCGTGTCCTGCCTACACACAACCGTGACAAAGTATTATCAGTATTTTTCTCTATTCTGTTGTCAGGTTTGGCTGGTTCGTCTCACATAATGCTGTGGACTGGAGCAGCAAACGGTGTCAACACAGCAGACCATGGGAAACTGTGGGCTAGTTTTGCCTCCGTGGGATAGTTTTGCCTCCGTGGGCTAGTTTTGCCTCCGTGGGCTAGTTTTGCCTCCGTGGGCTAGTTTTGCCCCCGTGGGCTAGTTTTGCCCCCGTGGGCTAGTTTTGCCCCCGTGGGCTAGTTGTGCCTCCGTTGGCTAGTTTGGCCTCCGTGGGCTAGTTGGGCCTCTGTTCTAATGCTCACTCACCAGCCAATTCTGCTTTCAAGCCTCCTGCTGAGAAAACAGTTCTCAGTAAGTGCTGTGTCACAATTGCAAAGGTGATATAAATAGGTAAGTGTTTTAAGATATGTAGTTCAAGAATAGAATTCAGAACAGACAGAACAGCTTACACTCCGATCATGGGAAGAGTGTTTCTTTTGGTTGAAGCCAGGCTGGCTTATTGGCACAGCATAATGAGGGAACACAGAGAGGGTCAATAACCTTCGCCAAGGGTTGGCAGAAGCGAGCCAACCCTTCCTAAAAGATTCACACACATTAAATAAAAGTAGTTAAGTGATCAGGTTTCAATGAAATCTTATGATAGCTCTTTTTAAATGTAATCTATTCGGACAATTTGTGGTGTACAAATGTGCTGTTATTATGTTTCAGGCCCCAGATGATCTTCTCTGACCAAATTCCTTTTGTTTGTTTAAATACATTTTATTTGAATCTATTTGCCTAAACCTGGTATATCTGCCATGTGAAAACAGTACTGAGGAGTAGGGCTGATCTAAGCATTCCGACTCCATTACAGCCATCAAGCTTCCTATTGACCATCTTGTTAATCCAGCACTAGTCTGGGCCATGGCCTCAACTGCTGCAGACTGAAAAGTTCTTAACCTTTTTTAATCAGAAAATTGCTACTATGAGATCTGTGATAAACCATACTCTGCCCCGTACTGACGTTCCTTATCCCTGTCTTAACTTATTTAACTCTTTTACTCCAAATGTTTTAGAAGACCTTTTAGATATCACATTTCATTGAAAACCCTCCTTTTGCCCTCTAGGCATTATACCACCAGACTGCTTTAAGAAATTATTGAAACAGTAGGCCCTGAACTACTCTCCATTATAAACAGTTCTCTCCACACTAGTTGTGTCCCTGACTATCAGTCAGCATGTGTTCAGCCTCTTCTTAAAAAACCTAATCTTGACACCTCTGTTTTAATAACTACAGGCCAATTTGCAAACTGCCCTTCTTATCCAAAATGTCAGAAAAAGTTGCAGCAAAACAAATATTACAGTGGTGGAACACAATTTTTATTTTTGAGAAATTCCAGTCAGGCTTTTGTCAGAAACACAGTACTGTAACTGCTCTTATCAAGGTTACTAATGACTTGTTGTTGAATGCTGACTCTAGAGAAGGTTCAATCTTGTTGTTACTGGATCTTAGTGCAGCTTTCGACACTATAGACACTGCAGACCACAACATTTTAATTGACAGACTTAGAAATTGGGTTGGGATTTCAGGGATTGCACCAGATTGGTTAATGTCGTATTTGTCATATAGAGTGATTGTAGGGTCCATTAACAATTATATGTCTTCCTCTGTCACTGTCATATGTGGTGTTCCTCAGGGTTCCATCCTGGGGCCAATCCTGTTTTCTCTGTATATATTTCCATTAGGTAATATAATTCAGCAGCATGACATTTCTTTTCATTGTTATGCAGATAATACGCAGTTGTATTTGTCGGTTAAGCCAAATGACTTGAGCAAGTTGTGTGTTCTGCATAATTGCCTGGAAGATGTTACAAACTGGATGTCCAATCATTTTCTTCAGTTAAACACTGATAAAACCGAAGTTGTAATTATTGGCCCCCCATCTATTTCGGATGAATTTCGGTTGGCTCTAGGACTGCTATCAAAAAATATTGTGCCTGTGGCCAGAAATTTGGGAGTTTTCTTTGATCCAGACTTAAAATTTGAATATAACACAAAAAACTGGTATAGTCATGCTTTTACCAACTTAGAAACATTGCCAAAATAAGATTGGTTTTATCATTTTTAGGACACTGAGAAAATTATACATGCTTTCATTTCATCTCCCCTAGACTACTGTAATGCTTTGTTTACATGCCTCAACAATACGTCCCTGGGTAAACTCCAAGTTGTACAGAATTCAGCTGCCAGACTTCTTACAAGGACTAAATCAAGGTCTCATATAACCCCAGTGTTGGCAGCTCTACATTGGTTACTGTTGAATTTCAGAGTAGATTTTAAAATTCTACTTATCACTTTGAAGGCACTACATGGTCTGGCACCTGATTACTTTAGTGACATGCTCAACCCATACTGCACTGTTCAGCTGAAAAAGGACTTCTGGCTGTCCCGGAGTCTCGACTGAAAACTAAAGGGAACCGGGCCTCTGCTATATGGGCCCAAAGACTCTGGAACAGCCTACCACAGAATGTCAGAGATCCTGTGTCAGTGCATTCTTTTAAATCTTACCCAAAAATTCATTTTATAGGATGGCTTTTATGAATATTTTATCATTGTGATTTTATATTTTGTTTATTCTTTTTACTTCCTTTACTTTTTTTAGATAATATGTTTTTATAATTTTTTTAATTATTATTTTAAATAAAATAAAATGTCTATTTTTATTGTGTGTAAAGCACTTTGTGTAATTGTACTAGAAAAGTGCTATACAAGTAAAGTTATTATTATTTATAAGTTTACTACTTAGCATTTGCTAGCTTACTAGCTAGTTTGAGACTAGCTTGTAAGCTACTGTACTTGCCTTAACAAAGTAGGTTGTACAGTTGTCTTGGGGTAATGACTGTTATTAATAACTTTTATTTGGAACAATTGAATTCTTTTGTGTGTGTTTGTTTTGCCGATGTTTACTGACACCTGTCATAACAAACCGTACTAGATCATTTGGACAGTAATCAATTATTCTGCTCTCTGACACACTTAATGTAGAGCCCTCTGGGCTTTGAGTAGATCGCCTGAGTATGTGTGTGTGTGTGTGTGTGTGTGTGCGTGTGTCACAGAAAAAAATAAGAAAGGGAAAAATGCATGATGCAACCCTTTTTAATTGGCCGTAAAGCCAAGTCCATGGTGTGTGCCATGCAAGGTAAGGATTATTTAAATTAGTGTTAGACATCGTCAGGTTAAACATATTTACTTAAACTCTAATAATACAAGGATTGTGCAACTAGGAAGATGGTCTCTGAGCAATTCAGTGGCTTCAATTAAAGAAAGGCTACACATGAAACTACAGGCTACTCATGAAACATCAAATGTCCTGAAACATCAATGTATGCATGCAATCCTTAATTGTAGGCTATTAAATAAGAAATAATATTAAAAATTATTATACATTTCAATATTTAAATCAATCGTTAATTAGGAAAAAGGTTAACTGCAGTGTAGGCCATTTGGTTTTACATTACTCCCACGAATTGCAGCGACCTCAATTAACCTTCAAATGCACGTCTTTCGGCATAATGGACACGTGATCTATCCATCCAATTATTTATTATCAAGAGACGTTTTATCCAAACCAGAACTCATACGTACGTCTAGATTATGGTTGAAATGGCGAAAAAATACACCGGCTGATCTTTGCTCCCGCGTTTTTTTAGATGCCTTACATAACGTAAAATTGTTTGTAAGCACTTTGTGCCCGTGTGCTATTTGTACATAAACACAAGTCTCCACATTGTGTAGGGGTGGACGCCATAATCATGCGATGATCCTGGTGATCGTGTGAGCGCTCTTCTAAAGGAATGAACGAATGCGCATCTTGCCCAACGGTCGCGTGCTCCATAGCATCCTTTCACGAATTTCACCCGAGAAAATCAATGAACGGACAAGACGAGACAACCCAGATCCGGGGGTTGGAGAGAATAGCATACAGGACAGTGGCTGAACAAAGCTGAATCGTGCGGTTAGGGTAAGTGATGCCGATGCTTCATGTGTAGACAGAAGATAGCTTGATTTTTCCCCCTTTAATCGGACTCATGATGATGATGATATTAAAACGTTATCATGTCACATGATGTGGAATAGCACAGACACGTATCAGATGTAATCAGCGCACCTCGAGATCTGAAACACTTGTGAGGATGTATGATATACTATATAGGCTATTAGGAAAGAGCATACGTTTTTTTTAACCAAAAAACCTTCAGTGAATACAGACTGCTAATGAAATGGCAAGTTCTGTTTTTACATAAGTTGGTCTGATTGATCATTATGACCGCTTCTGGCATACACGTGTACTGGTTCATTAGGATAGTTGTTGCCTAGACCTTCTTTGTGGCCAGTATCCTTCCACGCATGTCCTTGTAGGAAACACGTCTCCAGCCCAAAAAATATGGCCAGATCGTATATTTCAATTCAGTGATATATTCGGTTTATTCTGTTTCCATAAAACATCTATAATTATTTGGGTACTATATTTACCTCTTAAAGTATTAGCCTAGCTATGGCTACCGCACCTATGTAGGCTAAACAGTAACATTGCTATAGTGACATGTCCCGTATCCCACACCACCACTTGGTTGGAGGGACTACCGCGAGGAACCTCACTAGGTTTGTTCAAATTTTGAAATCTGATAGGGGAAGCAGTATGTGCAGCTGATGCGCCAAATGCTAAAAATAATCCGCCTCCAATTCGGTGTGATTGTTGTCTCCAAAAACCAGCCAACCGGAATGACACCCTGTGAAGACTTCTGAGGTAGTTTTTGATTCATGATTATTCTTTACATTATTCTGTATCTCTTGACATGTGTTCTGCATCTGTGTGATATTAGTAGGCCAATTCAGGAGAGGGGTCTGAAATCGACGCTCCTTACGAGTGGTTTTGAAATTAGAATAACTCAGTTATTTCCAACTTGAGTTTCACGTCTTGCAGAACTACTTCGATAATACGTCATGTTGTTTTTATGCCTGCTTTTGAACATTGTTTGGTATTATTAGTTTGTTTTATTATTGTGTTTTTGCCTAGAGACCATATGAGAACAAGAGTGACTGTTATTAGTTGGTAGTAGCGCTTCTTTACAATAATCCTCTGATACAGTATAATAATAGCTAACGAGGCTTAGCATACGTCGTGAAAAACAGCTTAAAGCATAACGTCGCGAGTAATCTCTCCCAGTTTTACTTGTGCTGTCTGTACCTTCCGTTGTAATTGTTTGGCCAGTTGTAATGTAGCGCTGTCAGTCAGCGGCTCGAGGCCTTGCGGTTAGTGAGTCAAAGCATTCGAAATTGAGAGAAGGAAAAAACACATAGCTTTGCAATTTGTATTAATGATGCATTATAGGGAAATGTGTTTATTGCATGCCCTAACCTATAATAGTTACTGATTCCATCTCATTTAAAAGCCCTGAGCATGTGTGTCTATTTATTTATTTAAAGGCATCCCCATTAACTTCTTGTCAAGACAACAGCTTTACTCCTCCTGGGTTACAAACAGAAACGCAACAATATAATATGATTACAAAACAGTATACACACATTACACAATTATTTAAAAACAAAAGCCTAAAATATTTTCAACATTCCATATTGCATACATATAATCACATGTACTGTAGCTCAGTAAGTAGAGAATCTCGATTGCATCGCGCGGTTGTGGGTTCGAGTCCCATGGGGGTCTGTACAATGAAAGTCTGAGAATGTATGCAGTCACTACTGTAAGTTGATTTTGACAAATTTCTGCTAAATTATGTAAATGTTTGTATGTTTTTAGGGGTTGACATCCACTGAGTGATGTGATTTGAATAATGAAAACGCTGTAGTTTTACACATTGTCCTGTGTTTTGAAACAGTGGATTTACCGTTGCAAGATAACCCTTTCATTGTTTATCTCTCCATTGTGCAGTTTTGCTGACCTTTCACGACTCCCATTTCTTCCTCGGTACTCTCCCTCTGGCATCAGCGGACCAATCAGGTGGGATGGGCCTACCGTCATACTGTCGCAATAATGCGACCCAACGTGTAGCGGTAATTGAGTTCTGTGGAGTCAAGCAGTTAAAATGGCTGAGGGAAAAAAATCCATCCATGCAAATTGTACTGTATTACAATGTATGGTTGGGAAATGTGTTTATTGCATGGTTATTGATTTTATTATAATGGCTATTGATTTAATCTCATTTAAAACCACTGAAAATGTTTTTATTTATTTAAAAGGATCCCCATTTACTTCTGCCAAGCGAGCAGCTATATTTCTCCTAGGTTTCAAACAGACACCCCTCAAAGAAATTGAACATTTTACTAAGCAGTACTGTATATTACACAAAACAGAATTTAATTGAATCACTAACATAAAACATTCACCACAACATTCCATATTGAACTATCCACATCTATTAAATAATGTGATTTGAATAATAAAGTCACTATATAGTTCTAACACATCCAGTGTTTTTAAAAGCTGATTCTTCTGTCATTGTTTACTCCTCCATTGTCTGCACGACAGTTTGGCCGACCATTCACAACTCAAATTTGTGACTGGGTCCCTCCCCTTAGGGTTTGCCGGACCAATCAGGCGGAATGCCCAGCCTGTCGTTCTGCGGCAATGACAGGAATAAGAGTGCCTACAGTGTGGAAGATGGAGTGTTGAACAATGGCTGCTTCGTGGATGCCCTCAACCTGGTCCCTCATGTGTTTCTGCTCTTCATCACCTTCCCCATCCTCTTCATCGGTACGTGGAACATTCCCCCCAGTCTCAGTCTGTTGCCAAGAATTCCCACTAATAACAGACATTATGTTTCTCAGTGCAATCAAATAATACAATGCTTGTTATTTTTTCACTCGCTTTGGAGTTAGTTCTCGTCTGACCAGACATACACCTGGCTTCCTAAGCATTATAAATATTGTGTTCTGGTTCCCCACCATCCACTCTGACGAAAGTACTCCTAAGGCCTTAACCTACATTGTGGGGCTAGAGTGTATGTGTATGTGTGTGTACAGTACATTACATGTGTGACAAGCTTGAATCTTGTCACCTTTCCTCAGAAAGCATGCAGAACACCGACGTCAAGAGGTTTAACAGAGATAAGGACACAGAGAATTTAGGCGGAGGCCTTTTCTTCGGCAGAAACTCTTGTTGTGTGCGTGTGTGCTTGTGTTTATTTGCATGTGTGAGTGACGGTCGCCAACTTACCTGATTTAAAGGACGGATTTGGTTATAGTCTTTTCATTGCCCACACACTTTTTACTTAAAGTTTACAGTTTAAAATGGTGCCCAACGTTGCCCTATTTGCAAGCTTCTTGTCATTATTTTCTAATCTTCTAGTCTCCATGCTGAGGTAAACCTTTGGAGGAAGCATAATACTTTTTGACCTCAGACTGGGTTTAAGTAATTCCACTGTCACAGACTCACTGTTCTCTGTAGAGAGATTGAAAACCAAGGGAAAAGCCCTGTAATTGACCCTGTTCCTGACAAACAGCACTGCTCTGTCTGTCTGTCTGTCAGTGTCTCCCTCTCTGTCTGTCTCTGTCTTTTTATCTGCGCCGAGTTCATCTACTACGGTCATTATCACTGTTCGACCTTAAGCTGCTTTAACCACCCCACAGAACATCTGGTTAGACTCCTATCCTTAGTCAGCCTCAGATATACCGCTCTTGGGTCAAAGGATGACTTGGAGACTCTCTTCAAAGGTGGCAGAAGTGCATTGCATTGTGTGTGTTTGTGAGTCTCCACTTCTCCACCACCGTAATTGTTGATTTGTGGTCTATTAGCCAGGCATATACCTTACCGGCAGATACTATTCCTAGCAATGTCGAGCCAAGACAGCATACAAACTGCACATCACGGGCAGCATAAGCAGTGACCGTAACAAATCGTGACCCTAACCCGCTCATTTTAACAGAAGACCTTGCGATGTGAGAACTGTGTTATCTGTGTTCCTGTGGCTAGGTCAAGCTGAGAAAGTGCTCCTTGTTCCTACGGGGTTATTACTGTTAATTGAATGCCTCTGAGAGTTACTCCAGGGGAGTTGGCTAAGTGGTTGTGGTCATCTGCTTCTTGGGAATGTCTCTGACCCACCATTCGCCCAGTCCCTGAGGAAAATATGAATTAATGCTTACTGGTGTGCGTGTTTTCTAATTACGCGTCCATTCGTATTTGCGTGAAGTAGCCTGATCTCGGATCAGTTTAGAAAATTCCCCAGTAATGGATTAGGATTTTGGGGGGAGCTGCTCCAGGATCTGTACCTAAGTGAAGCTTCGCTCCGGAGCACTTATGTGGCTGCTTATGTGTTGTCTCTTCTAGGCTGGGGCAGTCAGAGCTCTAAGGTCCAGATCCATCATAACACATGGCTCCACTTCCCTGGACACAATCTACGCTGGATCCTAACCTTCACCTTACTGTTTGTCCACGTGTGTGAGATTGCTGAGGGCATCGTCTCTAACATGTAAGAACCCTCTGAATTGCTCCTCCACCGGTGTCTTTAACCGGAGAAGTACTGTGTCGTGAAAAAAAACTCAACCTACGTAGCTGACCAGAAAAGAGATTTGTTTTTGGGTTGCTGAGGTTATAAGCACGACTCCTGTGTTTTATTGTACCATAAAACTAGGGATGACAGATTTCTGGTGCAGTGACCTTCTGAGTGGCTTTGCTACTGTCGAGAGCAATATTTTGTGAGACCCTGCTTTAGATGCTCAGACTCCAACCTATAAGATCATCCAAAATGTTGCCGTAACACAAGCTATAACCAGAGAGACTGAGTGAATCATCATGAATCTACATCACTCCATATTAAAACATTGATGCTTCTTTACTGGCTGATGCTGTAGCAACTCCCCCAGGTTAACTGTATTAGAGTCGGAATTATGTTATCGCTACAATTTCCTAAAGACGGAGGCCAATTCATTTTGTTTGTAAGTTTGAAGATGATTGGTTACACCTGAGATAATTTTGGATTGCTATTCCAATGGGGGGTGGACGCTAATCAACTGAAATGCCTGAAACCCTGAGGCTGACAGACACAAAAAAATGTGAAAAGGTAAAACGAGGTGTAGACTTTTTATAGACATGTTTCCGTAACAACACCATATACAGGCAAATGACCAATAACAAAACCGGGGAAAAAATGCAACGCAACCAACACTATGGATGCTAGTTCTGCAAAAAATGTCTCTACAAACAACTCTTAAATTATGCAAATTCTGGTGTTTTTGTTTCTTTAAATATTGACAGAATTTCCTGTCTCAATGCTTTCAGACAGATGGAAACGAATCACCTCCACCTGTTCATGCCAGCATTTATGGGTTTCATAGCCGCCACCACGTCGGTGGTGTACTACCACAACATCGAAACATCCAACTTCCCAAAACTACTTCTTGGTGAGCAGAACCACTCAGAGTCTTACCGTCTCACCACAGGATTTGATGTCACTTTAAATGTAGGTATTCTGTGTCCACCACTTCACCAGCGCAGCCTTACCAAACAGACCCCTTTCTTTTGCACTGCAATTTGGCCTGAACTAAAGTAAGCCACAGATGAACCGTTCTGCCCCACTAGAAGTAGTCTAATTCATAGGTTTTCAACCCTCTCCTGGGGACCCACCAGCCATCTCACAGTTTAGTTTTTGCCCTGAAATAGCTCACCTGATTCAACAGGTAAGGGCTTGTTAATTAGTTAAAAAGTTGATTTAGGTGTGCTATCTCTGGGATAAATCTAATAGATAGAATGGCTTGGGGGTCCCCAGGAGAGGGTTGAAGACATATGGTCTAATTTATGGATTTTTTTGGACTGAAGTATTGATTTGCCAAATCTGCTCCTGCAGCTCTGTTTATTTATTGGATTCTTGCGTTCATCACCAAGTCCATTAAGCTGTGGAAGTTCGCGGAGTGTGATGTTGGAGTGCGACACCTACGGTTCTGTATCAATGCCATGCTGGTCATATTGTACGGGCTCCTCATGGCTGTAGAGATCAACGTCATCAGGGTCAGGGTGAGTCGGTCATATCCTGCTGGACTGACTGCTTCATGGGTCATACAGTCAAGGGGGTTGCGTGTGAGGAGGGGAAGGAATGAGGGCCACAGAGTTGTTGTGTTGGATTCTATTGTGATCGTTTGGGGTTGGTTGATGTTGTTTGTGTTTTTGATTGATGGTATTGATTGACGGTGGTTGCGATTGGATAACTGATGGGCGTATGTGGTTGTAGTTTGTTTACCACGGAGTGCGTGTTTTTGTTTCTCTGTGTCCATTTGCTGCTGGGTAGTGTTGGAGTCCACGCGTGACTCTGTCCATGTCTTTGTGTCCCTGCAGAGGTACGTGTTCTTTGCCAACCCCCAGAAGGTGAAGCCTCCAGAGGACCTCCAGGACCTGGGTGTGAGATTCCTCCAGCCCTTTGTCAACCTCCTGTCCAAGGCCACATACTGGTGGATGAACCCTCTCATCATAGGTCAGTTCCCTGTCATTCATTCATTCATTGGGAGTTTTTACCGGCCATTAAACTGCTGCTTCTGCATTGCTCGTTCACTGGAGTTCGTCCCTATGAAGCACTTAGTGGTAATTGCTGATGTAAAATGGACCCGGAAAGATGGTAAATAAATGTGATTGGCTGATTTTAGGAGCCCATAAAAGACCCATTGAGCTGAAGAAGATAGGCAAGCTGCCCATCGCTATGCGAGCACTCACCAACTACCTGAAGCTCAAAGATGCCTACGAGGATCAGAGGGTGAGTGAAGTGAGGGACAGAGTTTGACGCGCGCTTAAGGTCGGTCTTTTTATTAGTGTGTTTCGATATTTTAAGTGGACATATCGCACCAACACTGAAATTTGCAAAGCGTGTTATGTTAAATATGATATAGACCACATGGACCAGGTAGACCACATCAAATCTACCCAACGAATTAGTGGAAAGACAAACATACTCATTTGAAGCGGTACTTAGCCCCCCCCCTCCATGTCCTCGTTCCCAGCAGAACGTGGAGGAACCAGACAAAGCTCCATCCCTGTGGCGTTCCATGTACCGGGCGTTCGGCCGACCCATCCTCCTCAGCAGTACCTTCCGCTACCTGGCTGACCTGCTGGGCTTCGCCGGGCCGCTGTGCATCTCTGGCATCGTCAAACACCTCAACACCAAGCCTAACTCCACCAAGTCAAACGATGTAAGCGTGTGTGCGTGTCTGTGTGCGTGTCTGTGTGTGTCTCTGTGTCTGTGTGTGGCGGAAGTTGACAGGACTGTGAAAAAGCACCATTAATTATCATGATTCCACTCAGAGGGCGATTTCACACTGGAGCCCAGATGCTCATCCAGGCCGTTCAGACATTAAATGATCACCTATTTGACAAGAAATTATCTGTAACAGTGAGATCACGGGCGCCCCTTGAATAACTGGATACAGTGAAATGTCCCTGTTCCCACAGGGCTGCGTGTAAATATACATATTTCTTCCAACATGCTTTCCAAAGGTTACTTTCCATATGTCAGAGCTATATTTCTATATCAAACTCCTTAGTGCTCATACCGCTGATTTTATTTGATACAGCCGACATCTCTTATTTTTTGGACTGATTCCTCTACGCTGGTGTGACTGTTAACCAGTTAGTGCCGTAAAAACAAATAGTTGATAACAAGGTTAGCTCACTGTCTGACCCTGTGTTGTGTCACTGACATGGTACCGCCGTGAGGTCCCAGAAGGGTGGTCTGCTAGTCTTCTCACAATGACTCACTTCCTCGGAGACGTCACAAGGCGTCGGCAGGGACGTTGTTCCAAGCCCTGTGTCCGACCCAGCAACCACGTCACCCTTGTCAGACGCCAATTATCGCAGAGTATATTTCACACGCTTACATAGAGACACGCATGTACAAACATTTCCTAAAAACGGACAGAAATGCCTTCAGGACACAGTTTAAATGAACTCATTAAATTCTGTCTAAAGTTGAGGATTCTGGCTAGGCAATAGGCGGTACCACTGGGAGAAGGGTTAATGGCAGGAGCAGAGGATCATGGATTGGCAGTAGCACAGGCCGTGTTAAAGGGTATTAAAACCAGGTAAATACAGACTGACTGATCTACAAATAATAATGAGTCATTATTTATGAGGCAATGGGATTTGTAAATCAGTCAGACCCTCTTAAACAATCTAAGAATGGTTAAATGGGAATGCAGAGGATCCTGGGTAGGCAGTGACACTGTGGGAGGGGTACACAGGAAGAACGGAGAAGACCCTCTAAGATCAGCTCCACTTTAAGAGCATTAAACATCAACAACAGAGAGGATCCTGTGTAGGCAGTGCCACTGAGAGTTGTA
>JACXGI010002855.1:34851-55453 GCA_016801175.1 Esox masquinongy
TGTGTGACGATGCAGTATATCTTGTTTCTTAGACCTCGGGGGCAGTGGCCTGTGAGATATGACAGCTATTCTGCTTAAAGAAACAGGATAGGCAGGCCCCGTTAGCCTTAATGGGTCACCATCTGTGGTGGCTCAGTGGGGCGGGAGCACTGTGTAGGATATGTGGGAAGAAGAACTTCAGCCGAAAGTGGGGGGCGTGAGGATATCCCGAACACCCTATCTTATTGCAAAGCCCGGGCTAAACTCTGTCTTCTGTCGTGCCAGGTCAGCTGACCATGATCGTGGGCCAGGTGGGTTGTGGGAAATCATCCCTGCTGTTGGCCATGTTGGGTGAGATGCAGACCACCCGTGGGAAGGTCTACTGGAGCAAGTGAGTGGCACCAACCAACCTCCACAACCTTGATATGTTATAAACACAGTTAGGCTCGAAGCCTTTTAAATGTTCTCGCTGTGATTTATTAGTGGGTATAAATGACAAGGTGAACATGCTAATGATCCAGCTTTTAGGCCGTCTCTAACACGTTTTGACTCCATCTCCGTCTGTCTTAGACCTGCCCTCAGGGCTCATCCTCCCCGGGGGAGTTGTAAAGTTAACAAGAGCTGTGTGACTCATCCATAAAGGCCATGTGATCTAGGTGTTTCATCTGGCGTCGCCACCAATTCCAATAACCAAGACATTCCACCCTCCATGTTGTTCGTCCAGTGTTGTTAGCTATGTCTTCATCTGTCTCTGGTACCTTGCTAACTGTCTGCTTGCGGGGCTCAGCTTGGCTTGAATTTTGACTGTTTAACATCGTCTGTCCACTCATCTCCATCTCACCAGTCAGCGGCACTTTTAAAACATTACTTGTCCATTTCTCTGTCTTCATGCAGTACATCTCTGTAGATATGCTAATCTCCAATAAGGATCTGGAGGTCTCGGACTATAATTCGTAGTATCAGCATTTAATTTTAAGCTTTAGGAGACCAGATGCATACTAATCACTAAGGACCTGGGAGTTGCAGCATTGACTTGCCAGCAACAAATTAGCTGGAAGTTAGTCTAATTACGTTTGCAGGACGTTTTCAATTGTATGATTTCATTAGCCACAAACAGATTTGATTTGGTTAGGGGTTTGTTTGGGTTATCGAATGAGCATTACCTTTCCGAAGGGTTTTCATTCAGAGCTGGACTGAATGAAGACAGTGCTCTTGCTTTCTTGCAGATTTCAGAACTCTTCATTTCGATTTTCTCCAATAACAAATCACAGCCTGTTAATCAACTGTACCTATCAATCTGTTAAACACTTCTCTCTCCCTCTATATATATATATATATACACACACTGCTATGAAAGATGGTCCATTATATGTTGCCTTTACAGTTCACTATGATTCTGAGAGGGTCCCACCATTTCCATTGTAACCACTCAGTCGTCCTCAATTGGTTTGGCTATAACCCTAATGGCTGGTGTGTTTGGGAATGTCAGCAGTCGCTGTAAACCGAAATGAAATTGACCTGCCACTTAAAGCCCGCTAAGTGAGCGAACGAAGGTGCCCCTTCAGTACCATGTGTGAACAGGTGGCTCCCACGGGCCGTAGACACTAACCACAGCCTTCTGTTTTTTTTGTGTTCGTTACCGTCTTCTGTCTGAGTCAGACTGCCTGAGTGTGAGATGCTGCACGAGGCCAACAGGTATTTTCTCCGGGTTCTGCTCTTGCCACAGTACATTCTACACATAGGTCTATACACCTGTCTCATTAAGCGCAGCCTTTCTCAGTCCAGTCCTCAGGTTCCGTTTGATGTATTGCAACGTAATGGTGGATTAGTTCTCTGGCTGGCTAAGGGGGTGTTGGAAAACACCATGTGTAAAAAGGAAAAGGAAAAAAATTTATCAGATGCTATTATCGAGACGGACTCCCACCCATCCACTGTTATGCAGACCTATCATTCTAGGACAGGAAATGAAACTAAAAGGTCAGGCTATGCCCTGATCCTGAGGCAGTGATAGTATCATGACAGAACGCCTGCACTTCACTGTGAAGGGATTTCTCCTAATTCAATTGACTCTCAGAACCCTTTACGCCTGGCCTCAGTGAACGCTCTCGTCTGCTAGACTGACATTTAAAGACACATATCCAGCTGTGTGCTTGCACATACATTACAGTTCGCAATGTGGTGTTTTGTCTCTTGCTTTTTTTTTTTCAATTTGGTTTCCTGGGCTCTAACACGCTGAATGTGACTTGCAGTTGTGTTGAGATGGACCTGTCTCTAGAAGAAACCAGGAGGTACCCCCTTTTTTTCAACTTCATCTGAAGTGAACCCCGCCATCACTCCTCCCCGTCACCTTTTATCATTCCCTTGTCCCCTCCCTTCACCCCCCCGTCATGCTGATCAGTGAGAGTTTACTAGCCAAATGTTGTGGATTGTTTTTGTGCTTCCATGCTGGGAGTCTGAGGTATCTGACTGAAACAGAACGTGCTGTTTTCAGTCAGAACACATGTCAAAAGGCAGATATACGGTGTTTGGATATTGCAATACAGTGGATTTGCAATATCACAGTATGTTTTCAATAAGAGACAAGAGGACTGCGGGACACAAAGAGACAAACATTACGTCTTCTAGGGTTGGCTTGCTTCCGGGTCAAAGTGCATGACCCACATCAGATATCTTCACACACAAGTGAGCCATCTTCATCTCTATTGTAATATGATTACACAACCATTATTAACCTGGTGCGCTAATGTAAACACTAACCTACGGTGTTTGGAATGTTCCTGAGGCAATCCTTGGTGTCATTGGTTGTTTCTACCAATCCACTGATAAACATCCAACAAGATCTGCACACGGGTCTCCCAGCACTTTGTTGTTGTTGTTTTGGCTCGACTCTTTCAGCTCCTCATTAACCCGTGTACAGCCAATAACCATGCTCCCCCTCGATGTGCCCCAGTCTCCACCTCTTCATAGATTACCCTCCATTCGCCACCTCCACGTTTGTAGTTTGAGCTCTCATTTCTTTCTCCGTCTTTCGTGGTGCTTCAGTAAGAACAGGTACTCCGTGGCCTACGCTACCCAGAAGTCCTGGCTGCTGAATGCCACCGTGGAGGAGAACATCACATTTGGCAGTCCCTTCAATAAGCAGCGGTAAAGTCCCACACTCCACTTTAATCCACTCTATTGCATGTCAGATGCATTCTTCATCAGTCGAATTATGTCTGGGCTCTATGTTTATGTTACCTCAGTTCAGTTCAGCATCATCTGAAATCCAATTTGATGGATTTCACCACTCTTGATGTTAATGCTGACACACGTCCCGTCACTGGTTCAGAGGACCTTTTGGGTGGGCCGTTCAATCCCTTAGTATCCTTGGGAGTCATGTGTTCCATATTTCAAGACTCAGGGTATCGGTCTGTCTGTCTGTCTGTCTCAGATACAAGACTGTGATCGACGCCTGCTCCCTGCAGCCTGACATTGACCTCCTGCCATTTGGAGACCAGACTGAGATTGGAGAGAGGGTGCAGAAACGCTGAGTCCATTGTTTTTCCTTAGTTAGTATTATGATAATATTCTTCATGTTGCCTGGCCTCAACAGTGTTTGTCTCTGACAGGGCATCAACCTAAGTGGAGGTCAGAGACAGAGGATCTGTGTTGGCCGGGCTCTATACCAGAACACCAACATTGTCTTCCTGGTGAGTCAGTTACCAGGGAGTGCTTGGTCAGGGGAAATCAGTGGAAGATCAATTCCTCCTTCAGTTTGTTGTAAGAGGCTGCAAGCTCCACGCGAAGGATCGGTTGCCCGAATGTTCCCATGGAACCGTGGTGCTCTTATGGTGTTTTCTAGAATCTAGTTATTTTTAATCTCTATAGCTGAAGACAGGTGTTGTTTGGGAACTGTATGGAGGTGGGAGGCTCTTCGGAGGGATGGCTTTCTGGAGGCTAGCTGGTTCTCTCCGGTATCTTTAAGTTGTTGCATTTTTCCCAGCTATCAATCACTCTGTTCTGCCATCAGATCCGCCAGCTGAAAACACACACACACATCGTCCCATCTCTTGACATCTAGAAGTCTAATAGATAACTCTTACATCTACGCCTCATTCTTATCATCGTGTGTTTTGCATTTTACAACATTTCCTGTGGTGCCCGTTAAGCCCTAATTAGATTTCTAACACACGCCCCTGATGCAGCATCTCTTGGCTGTCATCGGATAGGAGTGGTGCAAAACATGTTTTTCCACACGTAGCTACACTCACACTGACACACTACGTCAAATAAGGAAATACTGTTCTTAATTGGTTTTATTAAATGTAAAATGGGGTTCCACAGTGTCACACCCATCTAGGAGCTGCGTCAGTTTATGACGTCAAGTCTCACATGCCGGGTCTGGTGTTCCACCTCAGGATTCTTTTGTGCCTTATCGTTATACAGTGTAAAGAATAGTTAACCCTAAGGTTATTCGGTTTCCCCTGTGAGCAAATATATGTTAGACGTCCTACAGGTTATGGGAATTGAACGTTTTATTTAGCTGAAAAGGGCGATCGCCAGTTTGAATCTAACCATCCACGGCTTTCACTTCTCTCCTCAGGACGACCCGTTCTCAGCGCTGGACATCCACCTTAGTGATCACCTGATGCAGGAGGGCATCCTGAAGTTTCTACAGGACGATAAGCGCACCGTGGTGCTTGTCACACACAAGTTACAGTACCTCATCCACGCTGACTGGGTGAGACTCAGTTTACACAAACTAAATCCAGTGTCAGTTCGAACATCCACAGTAGACATGCAGATGTGCTGATGCCCTGTTGGGGAATGGGCTCGCCTTTTTACCCTTCTAACCTTTCACTGTGTCCCAAGATCATAGCCATGAAAGATGGCTCTGTGCTGAGAGAAGGAACTCTGAAGGACATCCAGACCCACGATGTGGAGCTGTACGAACACTGGAAGACCCTCATGAACCGACAGGACCAGGAACTGGAGAAGGTTGTGGTTTTTTTTGCCCCCTCATTCTCAACGAGGGTATCTGTACTGAAGACAACCGGCCAGCAAACCAAATAATCATTTTAATCTGTAATGCAGGACACAGAGATTGATAACTGTCAGACAGCTCTGGAGAGGAAGACGCTGCGAAGAGCTTTCTACTCCAGAGAAGCTAAGAACCAGGTCTACGACGACGAAGAAGGTACAGTGATATACATTATTATCTCGCACCATTTAAATTCAGTTTTACGTTGATCCACCATTGCTTCTCGTCCCCTGGCAGAGGAGGAAGAAGAGGAAGAGGATGACGACAACATGTCGACCACCACTAGTCGGCGGTCCAAGATACCGTGGAGTCTGTGCTGGCGTTACCTGTCCTCGGGTGGCTACTTCATGGTCTTCCTCATGATCTTCTCCAAGCTGCTCAAACATTCAGTCATGGTGGCCATTGACTACTGGCTGGCCACTTGGACCGCCACCAAGATATCAGAGGACACACCGGTCAATAGCAACACTGATGTTTCGTCGAACATTGTCAGCGCCGTTACGGCATCTGTCTTCGCCAATCTGACCGGCTTAGCCAGCTCAACCGCCACCAAGATATCAGAGGACACACCGGTCAATAGCAACACTGATGTTTCGTCGAACATTGTCAGCGCCGTTACGGCATCTGTCTTCGCCAATCTGACCGGCTTAGCCAACTCAACCGGTGGTCTGAATGCAACGGTGAGATATGAACACCTCCGACTGCGAATGCTCAATCTCCTCGACAGTGTAGCATGTTCGAACTCGTCGCTAACTTGAGGCGAGAGCGTGTCTGTCAACACTGTGCTGTCTGACGCCGGCCGGCCCTGTCTTTGTGATGTCATTACCAGGCTGGTTATGAGAAGATGGACATGGAGTACATGTCGGTGTTCATCATCCTGTGCGCCGCCGGGATAGTCCTGTGTCTCATCACCTCTCTGACAGTGGAGTTCCTTGGCCTGTCCGCCGCCACCAACCTGCACCACAACCTCCTCAACAAGATCATCCACGCGCCCATCAGGTACCCCACTCATCTTCTCGCAACTCCTAGCAGTCTCCATGGGCCAGGTCTAGAAGGGATGCCGCTAACGTCAAAGTGACGTCAAGAAGGGATTGCCCCTAACATCAGTCAACATCAGAACAGATTAATTATTCTAACCTGCTACTTAAGGTCTCCTAGCCTGCTTAAAAACACTAACTGCTCCGCAAGGCAATGCTGCAAATCAAGTGCAGTGTTTCGCTAGGAATGAATAAACTTCCCTTGTACCAGATGGATGCAAACGGATACTCTGTTCATCACATCCATGATAGAACAGAAAGCAATTGAATATACTGTTGACCAGGAAAGAAAACGTTGAATAATTTTTATTACAACATTTCATGTGTTTTTTTTATCATATTGAAGCATTTTTTTAACGTTTTTTTTTATGTTCAAAGGTTCTTTGACGTGACCCCCTTGGGTCAGATCCTGAACCGTTTCTCAGCCGACACCAACATCATAGACCAGGTGGGTCTTAAAAGGAAACCATTGAATGTTTGTCTATTCCAAACAACAACAGAGATATTACAGGGGTCAGTATTGGGACCTGTTCTCATCAATACTCAGTAATATTGGGACCTGTTCTCGTAAATACTCAATAATATTGGAACCTGTTCTCATTAATACTCAGACTAATATAGTAATATTGGTCTGTCGAAGTATTTCCATATGTATGCAGATGATATGGTAATGTATTACCTATCTTACATGAGTAAAACAAGTTGTTTTTTTCTGTTGGAAAAATCTTTTTTTATGTTATTTTTTGTTCTCAGGGACAGATTCCGGAAAACAGAGCAGCATTCTAGCCGATTCGGCCCTGACTGGCCATCAAATAATAGTTCGCACAATTCTCGAGTTTGTCAGTCATATGAAGTCAAAGAGTTGCCATTGTTAACTGAGTCCACATTCCACATCCTGTTTTAACATCACTTAGGTGACCTGAGATCATTAAAGAGGACAGAACTGAGCTCCAGAATGTAGATGAGATATTTGGCACTGACATGACACTTTGCCCCCTCTAAACCCTCCCCTTCTCTCTCCAGCACATTCCCCCTACTCTGGAGTCTCTGACACGCTCCACTCTACTCTGCCTGTCAGCCATTGGTGTCATAGCATTCGTCACCCCATTTTTCCTCATCACTCTGTTTCCTCTGGCTGTGATCTTCTACTTTATACAGAAGTACTTCCGGGTCGCCTCAAAGTGAGTTCGGTGTGCCGACCTGATCTATTTCAGTTCAAGGTGGTTTCCTGTACAGTGTGAAAAAAGGTACATGTTCTGAGATTTTCTTTGCAATATTTTGTTAATTCCCTCTCCTTTTCAGAGACCTACAGGACTTGGATGATTCCACCCAGCTTCCTCTGCTCTGCCACTTCTCGGAGACAGCAGAAGGACTCACCACCATCCGAGCTTTTAGGTCAGTGTGCCATGTACACACACACACACACACACACACACACACACACACACACACACACACAAATGTAGACTAACATGAGCACCAAGCGGCTTTAAAAAGACCCAAGGGACAAAGCTGTGGAAAGAAACAGATCAGTGGATGGATGTAAACAGACTTTCAATTTCCCTGAAGCATGGTCAAGAAAATCATTAAAAAGTAGCTGCATGGAACAAACAGGACCCTGCCTTGATCAGGTCTTTCCTCCAAACTGGAAGACCCATTTTCAGGATAGAAAGCGAATGTAAAAAATGTACAGTAATATCCTTGAGGAAAACCTGCTTCCTTCATCAAGGAAGCTGAAACTGGGACAATTCACCTTTAATCATGACAATGACCCGAAGTACACATCGAAAGCTACAGTGGAGTGGCTAAAGAACAAAAATACCAGTGTTCTTACTCCACACAGAGATCCAACATAAATCCAATCAGAAATTGGTGGCATAGTTTGAAGATTGCTGTCTATTAACACTCCCCAAGAAAGATGGCTTTGAATACTGAATGTTGATTGGCTGATAGACATAGTATTTTAATATTCTGTTTATTGCCACTGGTCCAGGAAGACCATGGTACTTTTGAATTTGTGTATTGTTGTACTTTTAGGTGTCAGGATTGCAGTAGCTATTCATATAGCCATCCGAATCTCACCGAAAGTGGTGGATTTATTGACACTCGAGTAGACCGCTTGTCTTTATAAAAGGTTAACAACTATGGATATCTCTGATGTCAGACTGAATTAAACAATTTAAAACACATCCAAAACTTCATGTGTAACTCATTCATTGAGGAAGGAGCTCAAAAACATTGTGCTTCATGTTCTAAAATGAAAATAATCCCACTCTAAACAGTTCATGCACGTTCCCCCCGTTTCCCAGAATCGTGGTAATCCAACATTAAACAGCTCTCACGCTTTCTACCCCTCTGACAGCCTGTTCCCCTGAAGACTTCCTCCTCTTGTCAGCACTGGGGCTTCTCTTTCTTGGGTTCAGCGTTAGATTTTTGACGTCACTCAGCCACTTGGCAGACATGCTCAAGCTCACAACACCATTAGATAGTAGCCACCAAAGCCTGAAACATCCCTCTACTTCAGTGTCAGAGTAACGGGAGCTGATTCCCTGAACCACAACCTGTAATGGGATCTGAAAATGTGTTTGGAAACACAGAGTTTGCAAAGTGGTTACGATTAGGGAAAAGAGCCGGTGATGTGTCTGGAACTCATTTATTTCCACCTGTTCCCTCAGGCACGAGGCTCGTTTCAAGCAGAGGATGCTGGAGTTGACAGACACCAACAACACAGCGTATCTCTTCCTCTCCGCTGCCAACCGCTGGTTAGAGGTCAGAACGGTGAGTGACTGCTCGTCTGTGGGTCAGCCTGGACTTGCGGAGAAGACATGGGACTATTGTAATAATAATGGAATTCTACTGAATATTCACAGTCACAGTCACGTTCACATTCACTGACCTGAAATATTTTAATACTTTTTTTTTTGTGGGATTATTTTTAAAGGTGAAAAGCTACAGTGAATTCAGACTTCTTCCTCTCTCACCTCTGACTGCCTTTCTCTGTCTATTTCTCATACAGTCATATCTCTCTCTGTCTACGTCTCTTTCTCTGTGTCTCACTCTCTGTCTCTCTCTCTCTCTCAGGACTACCTTGGGGCTGTGATAGTTCTGACAGCAGCAGTAACCTCCATATGGAGCTCTATCTATCTACTTCCCTCTGCCCTAGTAGGTCTGGGTCTGACGTATGCTCTAACAGTGAGTCCCCCTACACACCGCCACACCAACGACATGGAAAATTAGATAAAAATCATCAATATAATATTAAAAATACAAGATTCTCAATTCAGTAAATGTAGGTCGCTAAGCGGTTTTCCATTACATTTTCACAAAGCCTCCAAACACTGCATTGTTTCATGCTGCAAAATGCTCTGTTTTCATCAACTACATCAGAGATTTACTGGGCCATTATTCATCAGGACTTTGATGTCTTTTAGTGCCTTTCCTTACATTTACAAGCTATCAAGGCTGTGAGGCCTGAGGAGAACACAATATTCAGTAGACCATTTATGGATCTATACAGAGACAGACTGAGTCTGTCAGCTTAATGAGAGTAGTTTTGCTGCCAGTCCTTGGTAAAGAAAGGTCATTCTTTAAACTCTCCTCAGATGATTCAAGAGAATATTTGTCTTTCTCTTTACTGTAAAAAAACCCCACAGTATTTATTTTTGATAGGTCTTTCATAACTATTCTGGAAGCATTGCCCAATAATGGGTATTCTTCAGGACGGTTCAGACAGAGCACCGTTGGTTTTGTCCTCAAACATTAAATATCTACTGGGCTCACTAGAAAATGACATTTGTTCCTGAGTGAGCTATTACAATTAAATTGTTTTGTTCACTAGTGAAACTCTTCCACTAATTGAATTTATTTCTTACGCATGAAATATTTTACCATCTATTCTTCAGGTGACCAACTACTTGAACTGGGTGGTAAGGAACCTGGCCGACTTGGAAGTCCAGATGGCTGCTGTCAAGAAGGTCAACAGCTTCTTGAGTACTGAATCCGAGAACTACGAGGGATCCATGGGTAAACCTGTAACACCTAACACTGCCTCCGAAATTCTTGTACTCTCGTGACATTAGCTTACCAATGAGTAAACAAAGATGTGTTTTGGGGTTCTATGATAAAATGCCTTGCAATCACTCAATACAATAGAATCCAGCAGTCCAAATTATTGAAGTTATATCTGTCTGGTTATACTCTTTGGAGTTCCTCACCGATGTATAAATGGACAATCAGTTATGTATCACTGACAATTTACCAAGTATAATTTCCAGTACGCAACGTAATTATAATATACTGTATTATCGCTACCCGAACTGATGGCTTTAAATAGTCTTGTGTAGTATAATTGTCGGTGTATCACTTCTGTGAGAGATCCCTCGGCTCACTGCAACAGAAAAGACAACCGGACCAGTCAGCCGACTAGTTGAGAACGACTGGGGATTTGCTGTTAAGGGCAGAGTGACCTCACACTGACGGCGTTCCTCCACGCCAATTCCTAAGGCCTCTTTTAGTGTGTCAGTGTGTGGAGTTTACAGCAGTCCCGTACAAGTGTCCTTCGAAAGCAGCATCGCAGATTGAATGATGTGCTGTAACCAAGGCTGTGTAAAAAAAAAAAACGGTCACATCTGACTGTGTAAACACAGGTCTCTGGGGGGAGGAAGATAAGAGGCGCAGGGACAAAAGGGAATGTGGAGTAGGAGAGGGAATGGAAAGAGCCATCAAACACGAAGAGAGGAGATGGTGGAGTGGGAGAAATTATGAATATTCTTTTGAAAAGAGGAGTAGAGATGGAGATTTCTCAAAAAAGAAGAGGAGAAGGAGAGGAAGGAGTGAGAGGAGACGAAAGAAAAGAAGGAGAAAAACGCAACGTCCATCTCTAGATCAGTGGCCCTGCTAGCTTCTTGTGGTCAAAAACCTCTGCCAGAGAGGGCTGTCCTTCTCTTTGACGCAATGGAAAGTTTGGCCTGATAAAGTGAGAGGCCCAGGCTATTATTTTTTTTAAATAAGGATCGACATAATGAGTGGAGTTTGCACAAACACTGATCCGCCATCTTGCTCAGTTTTACATTCTCCCCTTTGATGAAGGTAGTCTTTTTGTTTCCTGTTTCTATCTTTTGTTTGGGCAGTGTTAGGACTGGGAGTATGTGGCTTGTTAAACCCCCTATATTAAGAACCGCATGCCTGGTTTCAGCTGTAAAACACTGGGTACTTTTGAAGTTGGCAAAGGCTGTAGGCTAAACAGACCACAGTGTGGTCTCAGTAGGAAGACGAATCTTGAGTAACACTTAGGGCACCATTTATGTGAAAGACATCCTTTTGCACATGGCCGATATCAGATGCATTACTCTGTTATTTTGCCAAGAAATCCAAAAACTCCGGCCGTAGATATTATGTACGACGTACGATCATACCATCTAATTACAAATCTCATTCATGTTTTTCTTGATCTGTGTGTTCCATCCAGACACCTCCCAGGTCCCTGAAGACTGGCCTCAACATGGAGACATAAAGATCCAGGATCTGTCAGTCCGTTACGACCCCCTTCTGAAGCCGGTCCTCAAACATGTCAGCGCCTACATTAACCCCGGTCAGAAAGTAAGTAATAACCTTCTGTCTTAATGCGACAGTGAGTTGGCACTTTGTCACTGTACCACTGGCTTCTACAAATGTCGCATTTAGGGAGCTGCAATCCTGGACGGAAGATTAATCACACCGACTCACATAACCGTGATGTAACACAACTGTGAGTTGACACGTAGTGGAGAAACCTACTAGTTTGTCACGCCAACTTCGTACGGCACACGTCTTTCACCTCTCGGCACACGCGTGTTTGTTCTCGTGCAGTGGTGTTACTGCACCTCGTCGAACTGTTGCTACCCGATCGGAACCGATTAGGCTTCTCTACTGAAAGCAGATATACAGACGGTGAAACAGGTACATAATATTGAGCCTAGAGCAGAGATTAATAGATACAGATCTACTAGAACACTTTGTGAGACTGTGTCCTGCTTCCTTGATCCTTTACGAGCCACAGTGTTTGCAGGTTTTGGTTCCAGCCCAGTACTTACAAACATTACTCAATCTGTAAATGGAGCCCTTGAGTTGTTGAATCAGGTGTTTGTTTTTTGCAGAGCCAGAACAGTAACCAGGACTAAAAACATATTAGTGGGTGTCCTGGTTATTCTGTTTGACTCTGAGCTCTGTAAGCAAAGCTTGATATTAGGTCTCTATCTGGATAACTTTGAGTGTTTTATAAGCAAGGCTGCTTATCATGTATCTGTCTGTATCGCAGAATGTGTGTTTTATATGCAACATTGGATGGGCCCAGTAAGTATCTCCTTATCTGTGTATCAGTCGTTTATGAGCAGGCCAGGCCTGCTGCATATTGTCTTTATGAGGTTGAAATGTCTAGTATCTCCTGCTATCCTTCAGTCTTGCACTGGGAACCTTCATTTAATCTTAGGATACAAGCCCTTAGTACAGAGTGTATTTTTTGTGTGCTGTCTTTGGCCCAATGAGAGGGAATATGTGTGTGGAATAGTTTGAATCGGGCCAGATCTTAGTGATTTAGTAGGTTGTGTGTCAGTCTGCCAGGTTATTTACCGTCAGCTCGCTAAATCCTATAACTGAGACTCCAGAGTTTTACCGTGTGAGGAAATTTGTCAGGTCCTGCTCGTGGGACAGGTGGTCCAGGCTGTGACAGATTGTGTCTCTTACCGCCATATGACGACTGGTTGAGAACTCATTTTCCCTTTTCCCATGTCCTCTCTCAAGGTGGGAATCTGTGGACGCACAGGCAGTGGAAAGTCCTCCCTCTCTCTGGCCTTCTTCAATATGGTTGACATGTTTGAAGGTTAGTCTCTCTCCCTGATTCATGTGTAGAAGGTCCTGGGGGGTCTTCAGAGGGGGCCCTTGAAGTAAAAAGCCATACTTGTAACATCCAGAAGCTCAATGTCTGCCTTTCTTCTACGGTAGACTGAAGACAAGTGATAGTAGTTGTAAGAAGCCCTTCGACAGTCATTTTGAAAATCCGTCTGAACCAATTAGAACGAAGTAAATCTTCCAGTTGACTAAGTCACTGTAGAGCAGTCAGACACAGAACTGAATCGACTGCAACGGAACGCTGACACTGAAAAGTCAAGACATTTCCTTGGGTTTTGCTAGCTGTTATCTGATAAAAAAAGGCCTAAGTTCTCTGCTGAAATTTGTGTACACAATGTGTCCCAGTAACCTTCTAAATAAAGTTGTATACCTGAAAGTTAACATGTCACACGTCTAAAGAGGAAACAGAATTTCAAAGCTGCCGCTATTGCAAAGTTGTACTTGTATTCGTCATCGTGAAACAGGCTTGTGCCCACTCTCTTGCCAATGTCCTGAAATTACTCTAATTCAGAAAATAATCAATTCACAATGTTCTGTAATTATTTTCATACTTTAAAGGTTTTGTCAGAGTCTACTGATAAAGTATGATATGCTATTCTGTTTTTACACTGTCAGAATAATCTTTGTATTTGCACGATATCTTGGCAGACTATTCGGCCAAATCCAACAATAGACAGTCTGCTCACTTTTCCCACACAAGCACCGCTGGCACAGACAAATGCATTTTACTTTACAATGAAATAAGACACATGTTCATGTCCCCTTATAAAGGCAAAGCAAATGTTAGAACACTGTTGTAGAAATTTGGCAAAGCAAATGTTTGAACACTGTTGTAGAAATTTGGCCATTTGGACATTCTTGGAAAGATAATTTCATGGTATCATCATCATATTAAAAAAGGTTTATGGCACCATCAATGCCCTACATAGTTCAGGAGACTGATCAGAGAGGCTACCATTGATAAAGCTACAGGTTTTTAATTGCAAAGACTGGTCAAAGTGTGCTTGTGACAACAATATCCCAAACACCCCACAAATCTGGCCAATATGGTACTGGGGTATTTCTCAAGAAAGTCCAACTTGGATCCTGTTTGAAGAATGTAAAAAAACACCACATTCTGTGGCTAGGTAGCAAAAGGTTTTGTGGTCTGAAAAAAACTGAACTTGATCCAAGGAACACATACTTTGGGGCACTTGTCAGGATAGAAGAGGAAATGGGATTCAATGAGATGGAGACTTGTGATATTTCAGTGTCACATATACAGTATCTCACAAAAGTGAGTACACCCCTCACATTTTTGCAAATATTTGATTATATCTTTTCATGTGACAACACTGAAGAAATGACACTTTGCTACAATGGAAAGTAGTGAGTGTATAGCTTGTATAACAGTGTAAATTTGCTGTCCCCTCAAAATAACTCAACACACAGCCATTAATGTCTAAACCGCTGGCAACAAAAGTGAGTACACCCCTAAGTGAAAATGTCCAAATTTCGCCCAAAGTGTCAATATTTTGTGTGGCCACCATTATTTTCCAGCACTGCCTTAACCCTCTTGGGCATGGAGTTCACCAGAGCTTCAGAGGTTGCCACTGGAGTCCTCTTCCACTCCTCCATGACGACATCACGGAGCTGGTGGATGTCAAGACCTTGCGCTCCTCCACCTTCCGTTTGAGGATGCCCCACAGATGCTCAGTAGGGTTTAGGTCTGGAGACATGCTTGGCCAGTCCATCACCTTTACCCTCAGCTTCTTTAGCAAGGCAGTGGTTGTCTTGGAGGTGTGTTTGGGGTTATCATGTTGGAATCCTGCCCTGCGGCCCAGTCTCCGAAGGGAGGGGATCATGCTCTGCTTCAGTATGTCACAGTACATGTTGGCATTCATGGTTCCCTCAATGAACTGTAGCTCCCCAGTGCCGGCTGCACTCATGCAGCCCCAGACCATGACACTCCCACCACCATGCTTGACTGTAGGCAAGACACACCTGTCTTCGTACTCCTCACCTGGTTGCCGCCACACACAGTCTTGACATCATCTGAACCAAATAAGTTAATCTTGGTCTCATCAGACCACAGGACATGATTCCAGTAATCCATGTTCCTTTGTCTACTTGTCTTCAGCAAACTGTTTGCGGGCTTTCTGGTGCATCATTTTTAGAAGAGGCTTCCTTCTGGGACGACAGCCATGCAGACCAATTTGATGCAGTGTGTGGCGTATGGTCTGAGCACTGACAGGCTGACCCCCCACCCCTTCAACCTCTGCAGCAATGCTGGCAGCACTCATACGTCTATTTCCCAAAGACAACCTCTGGATATGACGCTGAGCACGTGCACTCAACTTCTTTGGTCGACCATGGCAAGGACTCTTCTGAGTGGAACCTGTCCTGTTAAACCGCTGTATGGTCTTGGCCACCGTGCTGCAGCTCAGTTTCAGGGTCTTGGCAATCTTCTTATAGCCTAGGCCATCTTTATGTAGAGCAACAATCCTTTTTTTCAGATCCTCAGAGAGTTCTTTGCCATGAGGTGCCATGTTGAACTTCCAGTGACCAGTATGAGGGAGTGTGAGAGCGATAACACCAAATTTAACACACCTGCTCCCCATTCACACCTGAGACCTTGTAACACTAATGAGTCACCTGACACCGGGGAGGGAAAATGACTAATTGGGCCCAATTTGGACATTTTCACTTAGGGGTGTACTCACTTTTGTTGTCAGCGGTTTAGACATTAATGGCTGTGTGTTGAGTTATTTTGAGGGGACAGCAAATTTACACTGTTATACAAGCTGTACACTCACTACTTTCCATTGTAGCAAAGTGTAATTTCTTCAGTGTTGTCACATGAAAAGATATAATCAAATATTTGCAAAAATGTGAGGGTGTACTCACTTTTGTGAGATACTGTATATTTGTGCCGTCAAATGGATAAAATAATGAATTGCGATTAATCGCATAATCTTCTGTAGTTAATCACAAATAATTGCAATTTTAGAATGTGTTCAAATGTTGCCCTTAATACACACTTCTCTCTTTAAAAAGCAGTGCATTATGTTAAAAGAAATTCTTTGTTTTATTGTAAATTATGGAAAGTGCTTGACTTGGAATTAAACTAATGCAAGTTGTCACTGCCCTTAAATGGCGGCCCCTAACATATCAAAATGATTGTACTTACTACATGTAGCCCATGTAAAATACCCGTGAAGCGCTCAGGACAAGTCAACTGCCAATAAAATGACTGTTAAACAATAACTGCTGGCGCCCCCGTTCACACGTTAGCGGTGAAATCATTTGATCCATTCCCCTAGTGACAACGGGAGGCAGCTGAAATCGTCCCGCCTTTGCGGTTTTGACCAATCCTTCACTTTTAACTTGTAACCGCAAATATCGCAGACTGTCACCACGCCGGCACCATTAATACCACAACCCCACGGCTTGGAAAATGACCCTATAGCGTTCAAGAAAGGCGGGCCCAACATTAACACAGCAGGGTAGTAAAGTAATTGTGGGTCATTGCAAAAATGAACCTCAGTAAAATGCATGTGTCAAGCCGGTTCCACGGAGGGCCGAGTGTCGGGCGGTTTTCGAGCTCACCTTGTGCTTGATTGAATAATTAGGTCACTAATTGGTTAGGATCCACCCTCGCCTGGTTGTTAAGGTCTGAACTGAGAACCAATTTAAAGGAAAAAAATCCAAAATCCAGAGTACACTGTAGGCCCTCTGTGGAATCGGTTTGATGCCTGTGCCCTAAAAGAACGCAGGGGATTTCAACGGATATCTCTGCTACAGCCTACTGTCCATTTAAAAAAAACGTGACAGCCCCCGCAGAAACGGTTTATTAACGAAAATGGGCACATGCAATTTGTTTTGAAAATCCAAAAGCCAATAGCAAGTAGCTAGTATTTAGTTTTGGTGGATAGCAAAAGCTAGCACTATTAAATCCTACATATTACTTATTAAAGATCGAGGGCGACTGTCAGTCCGAGACTCGGAGCAATCCTTGAGCACGCTATATTTTTTTATTATATTGTCTCTAGATCTTGAGGGTGACGTTATAGATTTCCTCGTGTTCTTGTTCTAGTAAAGTTAGCTGTTCTTCCGACGTGTTGGTGTTGGGCATTGTTTTCCCAACCATGGGTACAAGGCTCCATCTGAACCCCAACTGTTGAATACATTGAAAGTAATGTATTTCTCCAGCGGAATGCTGTTCTTGTGCTTATCATATGAACAGCCCTTTAACCGTGTGTACAGCCATCCAGCCGGCTTGCTCGCGCTTAAAGTCAAGCACTTTGGATGGCTCCAAGGCTCCATAAAGAAAAAAAATTAACGTCAACAAAAAAAAATTCCCGGTGCAACCTTTAAGTAATTGCATTAACATTGACAGCCCTAATATAAGTATGTAAGACCAACACATTTGAAAATGAATTAAAAACTTTCTGAGGCACTGACTTACGAGAAAGCTTCAAATGGGTATAAACTTTCGATACGCACTGGACGCTTTTATAATAGCTGTACATCCCTGAAATGGCTAACAATACTGCTTACCTAAAACCTCCCATATTTCTAAAGTGCGTTGTGCTGAATCGTGACACCACATCAGGTCAAATCACACTCTACCCCATTTTCCCTCCGTCCCTCTCTCCCCTTGACCCTCAGGGCAGATCCTTATTGATGGTATAGACATCAGTGAGCTACCTCTCCAGACCTTGAGGTCCCGCCTCTCAATCATCCTCCAGGACCCAGTGTTGTTCAGCGGATCCATTCGGTACGTGAGGAACGTTTGAACGCTTTTGTGTTTTGGGGGGGGGTGAACGTGTGTGTACGTGCAGAACGTTAGAACTGAGACACTGGGTCGGCCCAAGGTGCTCTCTGTTAACAATCTCTCACAAGCTGGCAAGTAACTCGCGCGCACACAACCACAGGTTAAGCATAAGTCCAGATGTTGACATAGGAGACACATTCTTGGACACACACACACATAAACACTAGCACCCACTACACAGAGGTGATGAGGAATCAAGTGTAAACAGACAAGATGACGGTCAATAAACAGTTACTTCCTCATGTCTCAGTGATCAGTGGATCCGTGGGCGACACGCTGCCCGTGTTGTTTGGAGAGACGAACTCCTTAAAGCCATATTATAATCAGTGTACGGCATGATCAATGCCTCGTCCGGTTAATCACACAATGACTCCCATTAAAACTGTCGTAGTTTGTGGGGATAGACAGACCGGCCGACACGTGGGTAAGACATAACTGCAGTGTACTATGACCGCAATAACTTAATAAGAACTGTTTACTTTACCAAGTAAAGATGACGCTCAGCAAATATACAACATCTTGTGTGTGTTTGGTTAAAATATCGAAATCCTCAACAGACGTCACGGAGAGAAAGTTCATCCCACCCCCAGCAAGTTGGCCTCTCTCTCTCTCTCCATCTCTCTCTCCATCTCTCCCTCCAGTGCCACAGCCTAAAGATGTTTGGAGTATTTAGCAGACAGCTGAGCTACATTGTTTGTTATAAAAGACAAAGAGCATGTGGTGTTTGTTTAGAAAGACGTTCTCCTCCCGATAAACCCCCCCCCCCGACATCCAAGGGAGCCGTCGAGGCAGTAAGTCAGAGGCCTGTGCGTTCAGCCAGCCGTTTCCCTGGCGATGTTTATACTAACAGAGGCCCCAGACGATAGGTCCGACAACGACGGCAGTTAGAGACTGCGCTACGGTGCCCCTGCTACGGCCCAACATCACCAAGAACCAGTGGAACCAACAGTAGGTTGATGTGGTCGTGAGGATGCCGCCTGGCAGTGCACTGAGGGAGTTGGACTGCGGCTAACAGGCTGTGCCCCAGTACAAAACACTGTGCCAATCATTGCCTGTTATGGTCAAGCACAGACAGTGGTGAGCCCTCTCTCTGTTGACCTGCGTTTACTGCTGTTGGGTCTCTCTTCTCCCGTTTGGTTTGTCTCTCTCTCTCTCTCCATATCTCAAGGTCTGCATTCATCTGACTATTAGTCTAGTCTTTATCCATCTCTAAGAATCTACAGTATGCTGTATTTTGCTCTGTCTTTGTATCTCTGACTCACCTTGAATCACTGTGTCCATCTGATGCTGCATGAATCTGTGTGCCTTTCTGATGCTCTATGAATCTGTCTCTGATGCTCTAGGGATCTCTCTGCCTCTGTTGCTCTATCTCTATACATTTCTCCAGCTGCTTTCTTTTCCTCATGCCCTCACTCTCTACCTTCTCTCTATTTCTCTGTCGCGCGCTCTCTCTATCAATCCCTATTTCATTTAACATTGTCTGAAGAAACTCTTTGGGCCTTTTCACATTGCATTATTCTATATTAATGTTGTTTATCATTAGCTACGAACCCTGTGGCTCTAGCAGTCTAGGGTGGATGGTACAGAGACCCGTAACATAAAACTCAGGCAAATCAGTGTAGTGTAAATGAACAGTGAGAACAAATGACACAGACAACCAAAGCTACCGTCAAACATAAAACGTTTATTATAAACACACGGTAAAGGGGTTAGGGAAAAGGGGCTGAGCTGAACCCAAGAAATGAAATAATATAGTCAAAACACCCCTAAACTGAACTACCCTGCCTCAAGAACCGCTTAGCTGACTACTAACCAATACAAAAATACAGTGGGTGGTCCGCTCAGTTCTAACTAGTGTTTTTAAAGTTTTCCTATGGGTTGTGTATGCCCAAGGGTGACTTGCTAAAAAAAAAACTTTTCCCAGGGACACAGGGATAAACAAAAACACAGGTCGAACAAGGACTAAACAGCACACAGCAAACAATTGACTAGACAACAGCAAACAAAACACCACAGCAATACATACTCACATGAAACAGGACAAAGTGAGATGTATGTGCTAAACTAAGTGATGTATGAATGAACAAAGTGTCTGTCTATCAAAAAAAGGTATGTATTTCAAGAGTGTCTATGTCCATGTGGGGTAAATCAAAAGAGTCTCTCTGGGAGAACCAACTGACTGGGTTTTTAAACCAGGGGATGTGTGATGTGATTGGGTAATGGAAAAATGAACAGGTGGTGCAATTAGGAGGGGTGTCCACCGATTGGTCCACCTCAGCAGTCAGGCGATGGACTCATGACTGCCAGGTGGGAAACACCAACGAGCACAATCAGGAACATAAGGGACACCTGGGGAAACTGCAGGAGGGGAAAAACACAAACGCACATACAGGGAACCTGCATGCGTAACAATCATGTAATGATATATCTGCTGCGTGGACCCCAGGAAGAGTAGCTGCTGCTTTTGGTTTTAGCATATTGGTATCATAAAAAAATCGTAAATCTCTATCCTCTCTGGCTCTCGTTCTTTATTCTCCCCTTATCTTTCTCCATTCTCCATCTGTCTATCCTGTCGATATCTCCATCCTCTGTTTGGAGCTCTCTATTCTTTTCCGTATATTTTTCCTCGGTCTGGCTTAATCTTCTCTTGACCCATCCCCCCCTCATTTCATACCCCTATTCTCTCTCTCATTCCCTCCCCCTCATTCCCTTGTCAGGTTTAACCTGGACCCAGAGCGCACTTGTACAGACGACAGACTGTGGGAGGCACTGGAGATCGCCCAGCTGAAGAACATGGTCCAAGCCCTGCCTGGAGGCCTTGGTATGTCTGTCTCCTCCACGCTTGTCTGTCTGTCTCCTCCACGC
>JACXGI010002855.1:55553-68993 GCA_016801175.1 Esox masquinongy
GTGTGTGTGTGTGTGTTTGTGTGTTTGTGTGTGTGTGTGTGTGTGTGTGTGTGTGTGTGTGTGTGTGTGTGTGTGTGTGTTCCAGATGCAGTGGTGACAGAGGGTGGGGAAAACTTCAGTGTGGGACAAAGACAGCTGTTCTGTCTGGCCAGAGCCTTTGTCAGGAAGAGTTCCATTCTCATCATGGACGAAGCCACCGCGTCCATCGACATGGCAACGGTGAGGTCACTTCCTCCAAGCCATCTTGCGCAGCTCTGGATCATTGGTAACATTATGATGAATTGTACCGTCGAGGCCTCTTTCATTGGAAAGGCAGATCTCTGAAATAACTTAAAGAACAAATATACACGCCATGTATATTACAACATACAGACCAGGCATACGTCTTTGTTGCCCCACAATTCTCCATCAGTTTGTTCTCCTGTTCCACTGTTATAAAGGTTCCAGCTTTTGCATACAGGGCACAGGTCATTATCGAGCAGAAGATGTCTGTATACTTCTACCGGTGTGTGAACGGCTGCTTTTAAAAACAACACCCTGCCTTTGACGAGAGCCATGAGCCTCTGCTCAAAATTAGTGCACCGTGTAGGGAATAAGGGGGCATTTGGGACACATCGTAAAGCCCTAACACACTTCTCAATCCTTATCACCGCAGGAGAACATCCTACAGAAGGTGGTGATGACAGCCTTTGCGGACCGAACAGTTGTCACCATTGCAGTGAGTCAGTAGTTGTCTGTTGGGTCTTTGTTTGAAAGGCCAGCACTGGGAATAAGATTATATTCTGTTCAATGGTCCAGAAGCTACTGTTTATCTACTGTAGGTCACTCCATTCCTCCTCCTTTCTTACTCTGTTCATTCATCTCTGTAGAAAGGACAAGTATTCTAACCAGTTTTGGGGTAAATTTCAATGTAATTCTAGTCACTAATTCTAGTCACAAGTATATTTCAATTCCAATTCTCTGCAATGCTTTTTAGTAAAAAAAATATAAATAATACAAATTGAATTGGAATGTGATTTGCTTTTGGAATTGATATTGAATTGAACCCAACACTGATTGTAGTTTTCCAAGATTTCATCTTTTCCTTATCATCTCTTTATGAACTGTACCTTTGCTGTGGTTCAAAGCAGGCTCCTCCAAATTAATTTATGGTGGGATAAAGTGTTGAGATTAGCATATATATGTACACATACATATGCAAGGCAAACCTAAAATGTTCTCTCTTATATCATGAATTGATGTTAGGGAAGAATTGCATGTCAATTTAAGTAAAGCCTGCTGCTGACCTCAAATCTGAATTGACTACTGAGGTCTCTAGCCTCTCTAGCCCGTCGGCTTTCCTTCCTTCACCTGTCTTCTTCTCCTTGTTATCCCTCCCTTTCTCTTTTTCTCTGTCTCTCTTTCTTGTCCATTTGCCTCCCTCCTTTCATCCGTCGGTCCTTCCTTTTTTCCGTTCGGCTGACCAGCACCTGGTGTCCTCCATCTTGGAGGCTGAGCAGGTGCTGGTGTTCTCCGCGGGGAAGCTAGTGGAGTGTGACTCCGCAGCCAATCTGCTAGCACAGCAGGAGAGCCTCTTCAGTGTCTTAGTGAGGGCTAACAAGTAGGCCTATTCCCGCCCTCCCTCCCAGGCGTCTTCAGCCTCCCGGGTTGGTACTGCACGCTGACTCACCGTATGGGGGGTAAAGAGAAGGGGACCACATCTAATATCAGCACAACTCTCCGGGCTTGACTCCCGGGTTGTCAGACTAAATTAAAGAAGAATGTCTTTATTGAAGTGTCTGTTTTTCCCGGTGCGGTTTGTTTTGTGTCTGCCTTGCTCCATTGCATTTGCGCAACCGTTGCAATTCCAAGCTGCATTGCAATCGCCTTTTCCCTTTTTGTGTCGTTAAAAAAAAAAAATCTATCAGATGTAATGGAATGCATGTGTTTTACTATGTGTGCGATTGTGCCAATCACGCAGCATCGTGTCCATACCATCCTGGAAGCCGACCTGGTGATCGTAATGAAGCGAGGGAACATCATGGAGATTGACAGACCGGAGGCCCTGTTGGAGCAGGAGGACAGCATGTTTGCCTCCTTCGTCAGGGCGGACATGTGAGCCCACGTGGTGTCAATCAGCGCGTCGTCAATCAGTCTATCAATCAATCGATTCACGAATTAAAGCATAATCAGTCCACTTAGTGTTTTCCAAAATGCTTAGGTGGAGCACATGGGTGCAGAGATTAGTTCCAGGGCTGACCAGTATGTTATATTGAACCTGACTGAAGCTAATCCTTTTTAGGTGGGGGCTGGAGGCTCACCCCAACTTGGTAATGATAGCGAAAACACTGACTCCCAAAGCACGATGAATGGCCTTCTAGTGTTGATAACTGAAACTGTATTATGAGTGGCCTTCTAGTGTTGATAACTGAAACTGTATTGTTTGATTGATTGAATGACTGACGTATTAACTTGGTCCTGTTAGGATCACATTCGGTCGTTGAATACATTAACACATTTTTCAATATGTAAAGTTTAAATTATATCTTAAATACACATTATATTTATGTATGTATACATTTCACTCCATTACTTGTATGTAAGCAATAAGCAGGTATTTTGTAGTATTACTGAACTGGTACAAACACTGTGGGATTAATCACCGGTGCAATTTTAGCCCGGCGATCCCTCTGTCTGTCTGACTAGATGCGATGCTGAATTAAACCGTTGGGACATTAACCCAGAGTGCTCACTGACTCCCCTAGAGAAGCACCGCTTTCTCCCGTCGGATGTTCCCCAATGGCCCCACTCCTAACATGAGATGTCGCAGACTTAATTAACCCTTTGGGTATTCCGTTGATATCCTTGCGGGAGAACACACGAGGCACAGATAGATTTTGGGATTCGGGGAGATTTCTAGATCTTCTGTCTACTGTAAGCTGCTGTTATGGTGGGATCACTGGTGTTAGTTTCTACCGTGCTGGCTGGTAGTGATTGGGGATGTGTTTTATATCAGAGATTAACCTGTTTCTGCAGAGCTGGGCCACTGTCCCAGTGTAGTTCATTAGAATGAATACATGCAGTTATTTCACGTATATCAAACAATGATCTTTTTACATCAACGACTTTGTATTATAGGTTGAATGCCAATCAGATTATTGTAATGTACACATTGAAGATTTGCTTTTATCATATCGTGCCACATTATTCTATGGTGTTTTTTTCCCAATGCAAAACGGTTTCCCATCTCAAGAAGTTTGTTTTACTTTTTTATTTTTCGTTCTTTATTCATATCTCACAGCGCATAATTCCTGCCCCCCCCCCTTCCACTTTTGCTAAACACCTGTCTGCAGTTTTCCCACTCTGACGTTGAAATCAATCTACACTCACCTATCAACCAAGTGACAAGCCCCGTTCATTTAGCACCTCGGTCTCTGCGTTGGAACGCTGCACTCTCCTTTAACTATGAATGGGTAGGTGCAGTCTAGCCTCTTTGAACCAGACTGAATCACTGTTTCACTTTCATTTTGTTTGGATCCCAACATAATCATGTTCCCCCTTCCTACTCTACAATGTATACAATACATTACGAAAGGAGTAACAGCCCAGTGTGTTTAATCTTGCCCCTGTCGAGGTTTGTGGGTCCCAGCATTATGAGTTAAAAAGTCTACCATAAGGGCCCCTATAGTATAGATAGTGTCTGCTATCCTTCACCAGAGTTGTCTTTTTATGGGCAAGGAGCACTTTGGAGTCGGTCATAAAGCACCGAACTTCAGAGGCCCCTTCTCAGTCGAAGGGATTTCAGATGACGTCATGAGAGGAGAATGGCTATAGATAAAGAGCATCGATATGTTGTCTATGACAATGACAGTGGAGATATGTGATGTCATGTCTTGCCACGTTGATGATGTGTAAGGCCCCCAGCACAACACTACACGGACTGACTGCATGTACTGAAAGATCCATAGTAATGCAACTGTCATTGGACCATATCACACAAAATGACATCAGTCTATTTGATTTTTGCTCTGCTTTAACTGGTCATTTTTTTTTATCTTGGGGATGTGAACATCAATATACAGTGCTCTCTGTAAGTATTGGGACATGAAGTCCTTTTTTTTCTTTTGGCTCAAAAGTTTGAATTTGTAATATGTATACAAATACCCTGGAATAAACGCTGAGAATGTGAACTGTAATCTCAATAATTGACTGTAAATCCAAAGTTTTGGAGTATAGAGCAAAATGAAAGAAAGTTTATCACTGTCCCAACATATACAGATGGCACTGCATGTTCTTTTTTATATCTATATAACATATTAGTAATTTTGCAGACACTCATATTCAGAGCATTTTACAACAATCAATATGATTTCAAGGCTACAGGTTGTCTTTTTCAACTTGTGGGCCTGTGTCTGTCTTCAGTATATATAGTGTATGATTTTCATAATATTTTTAAATATGGATATATAGCAGATAATTATACTGTGTGCCTAACTTTTGTACACTTGAACTGATAATAAAATTTGCTTTGAGTGAAAACTGCAGTGAGCATGTGCTTTTTGAGTTGCATAAAATTCCCTGGCACACGCCCTTCTGTGTAGGCTACTGCTTGCGGAGTAGCATGTCATTAGTTGAAAAATGGCGCCATCTCTTGGTTATCAACAGAACGGGCCCTACCATAAAATGCTTCCCTATAATGTAACACTAATAAAGCAGGAATAATTAGCGTATTGAGGGGGAACAATATATTTTATTACCCTTGTTTTATATAGAATGAAAACATCTGTGATCTTTGACATTTTTACTCAGTAATGTTTTTACCGTTACCTCAAATGTCATCAATTAAGTCAACATAATTTCCAGCTGTTACAAATATATTGCTTTGCTTTTAAATAAATTAGACAAAACAAATTCACTTATAATTAATTATTGGGGGTTCCTCTTTGTTGAACAAAGCCAACAGGGTATGTATCCCGCCCATGTAAGTAGAGAAACTACGTCAATTGAATTTGGGATGCGCCCTGAGTCGGCGAGTGCGTGGAAACTCCATCCATCAGAACTTTTTAGAAGTGGCGCTGGAGCTGATCAAATAGCTGTACAGTTTTATTCCATATGATATACGAAAAAGTTGCCTAAAACAGGTACGATTTCATCGAAATTATTAATCTGAATTATGTTTTACGCAAGCTGACAGAATTACGCACGACTAAAAAAACGATTTATTATTTTTTTTTCTTTATTGTTAATGCAGTAAAATGCACTGACGATGTTGGCGAGAAAAAGCATAATCCCGGAGGAGTTTTCCCTACCCATACTTGCGTCGAGGATCCCTCGCAAGCCAGTGTTTAGAGACCGGGTAAACAAAGCCCGTTTCATCGCCAAGAGCGGATCCTGCAACTTAGCGCATAAAAACATTCGAGAACAGGGCAGATTCCTGCAAGATGTTTTCACCACTCTAGTAGACCTGAAATGGCGCTTCACCCTGGTAATCTTCACCATGACCTTTCTGTGCAGTTGGCTTCTCTTCGCCATGGGATGGTGGCTTGTTGCCTTTGCCCATGGAGACCTGGAACCCACCCGCAAAGATGACATTCAGCAGTGCGTGACCAACGTCAAGTGAGTAGCCTATCCTAGTATAGCCCTGGGCTCTTCATTGCTGGACGTATTGATGATTGAATTTGAATAGGTTGTGTTTCTGTATTTTGCGTAGCCTATACGCTTGTATTTCAGGTGAAAATATATAACAGCCTTTGGATTTATTTGGGACATCTAGAACAATTATTATTGTTTTTTTTTGTTTAACACTTGTTAAAGGAGTCGTATAGAAAACGTGTGACGAGGCAGCATTTGCAACAGCACTTTTCAGTGATTTGGTTTAATAAAATAATTCGAGGAAAAGTGTTAAAACAGCCGCAATGTGATGGCATGCGACACATTGTTATCCTTGTGCACAATTTCTCAGTCTTTCATTTCCTAGTGCTGCTGCGAGCGGTATGTGCGTGGTCTCGATCTGAACATAAATCTCCGGTAGCGCCGGCCGCCTTTTCACAGGGCACAACGGTGAAGACTTGACTAATACACCTCACTTCCAACAAATAGGTCGGCCTATTTAGCAAGTGTGGATTTTATTGTCAAATCATCTGTGTCCTACTAGTCGCACATAATCTAAACTCGTAAAGAAATGGTTAGAGTATCATTTACTTCGAAGCTGTGGGGGAACCCCTACAAAATGTTCTTCAAAATAAAATGTAAAGGGGTATTGTGAAAACATATTTACACTTATTACTCAAAGGACCATATGAACAACCTATTTGCTCAAAATATCTACCCCAGAGGGTTCTTCAAAGGGTCCTTGGTGGAACCACTGAAAATGTGTTTTTTGAAGAACCCTTTTAGAAGGTTCTTGGAAGAATGCGTAGAGATCCCCCGCAGTTTAAATATGAAGAATCCCTAAAGGGCTCTCCAGGAACCTTTTGTTTTCAGTGTCACCTACTGTGCATCCTGACTCTGTGGATGGACTAAACAACTATATTTATAGCTTTGTGAGAAAATGAAAATGGCATCAGGTTTTGTATAGGTCAGGAAAACAAGATGAAAAGCTTCATAAAGCCAGTGTAGAGAGATGACCGGGGTCAGAGGAAAGCTACTGGACGTCAAGTATGGTTTCATAAGTCTTACTTTCCTTGTGTGCTTTCCTTTACCACCACAGATCTCTAAGGACTTAACAATGAAAGCAATATGATGAAGTTCCTTATCACTTGAATGGAACTAGTTTTTGATGGCAAGGAACTCTAAGAGTTAGAGATGACAGAAAAAGCAACATCATTGGACAGTACATTCACAGGGAGGGGCTTGCTTTATGAAGGTTTTAGGTCTACAAATCAATCAGGATAATAAAAAAATTAAAATTAAAATCTGTTATTTCTGACCTCTGGTCTTTGGCCCTCTGGTCTCTGACCTCCGGTCTCCACCCTCTGGTCTCTGACCTCTGGTCTTTGGCCCTCTGGTCTCTGACCTCTGGTCTTTGGCTCCCTGGTCTCCACCCTCTGGTCTCTGACCTCTGGTCTTTGGCCCTCTGGTCTCCACCCTCTGGTCTCTGACCTCTGGTCTTTGGCCCTCTGGTCTCCACCCTCTGGTCTTTGGCCCTGTGGTCTCCACCCTCTGGTCTCCACCCTCTGGTCTCTGACCTCTGGTCTTTGGCCCTCTGGTCTCTGACCTCTGGTCTTTGGCCCTCTTCTCTCTTCTCTGCAGGTCATTCACCTCCGCCTTCCTATTCTCCATCGAGGTCCAGGTGACCATCGGCTTCGGTCACCGTATGATCACAGAACAATGCCCCACGGCCATTGCCGTCCTCATCTTCCAGAACATTGCTGGGCTCATCATCAACGCCATCATGCTGGGTTGTATCTTCATGAAGACTGCTCAGTCGCACCGCCGCGCTGAGACCCTCATCTTCAGGTAGGGTAGGAGCATAGAGGGGACATTAAGTTGGAGAGGCAAGCCACGCAGACCCGCAGATAGTACAGGTGCTCTTACAACAGCTTGTACAGAAGAAACGGGCATCACAATGATCTTTTCCTGATAGTATTGAATGATCATAATAGGCACAGCTGGTTGCAATGGGTCTTTAACAAAACTGCTAGCGTTAAGTGAAACTGCAATTCACTATTCAATAGTGCCAGTGAAAACATCACTGTTTAGAATACCACAAAAACAGTATAAGCCCATAGAAAACATCTAATAGCAGATCAGTTTGTCTGCTTATTGAAGTTAAGAGTTGAACAGGTTAAAGCATTTCTGCAGTTTCACTGTGTAGCAATGTTGATGGCAAAAATGCATGACAGCAGAGAGGAAATAAAATATTTTGCCTATTTTGTTGAATTCTGGTGAATACTTCAAGTTTAAGGTATGTAATGTTATAGGATCCGATATAGGCTTGTGGTATAATAATCCAGTCCAGTTTATTTTTTTGTGTGATTCATTAAATTGGGTTTCCTTTATCAATGAATGTGCTTCAAATTTACCAACCATCCATGTGTCAAACTCTTTACAAAAAAGACTTTCCAGAGGGTGTAATTATATACAATTATGTTACTATGTCTTTAACCCACTGCGTTGTGACTGTGGTGAGTAAAAACTCATGCGAACTAATCTTCAAGAAATGCACCTAAAAAGCCCCTAAATCGATTTATCCAGGAAGACTTAACTTGCCTAACTGACAGGTTTGGAAAAAAGAAAATATGAACTGTAAAAAAAAAAACTAAAGTTTTACGTTGTATAATCTCGTCTCATATTTTCAGCCGTAACGCCGTCATCGCTGTGCGCAACAACCGCCTCTGCTTCATGACCCGCGTGGGCGACCTCCGCAAGTCCATGATCATCGGCGCAGCGGTCCGGCTCCAGGTGGTCCGGAAGACCACGACCCCTGAGGGCGAGGTCATCCCCATCCACCAGATCGACGTGCAGACAGACAGCGCAGCGGCAAGTAACTCCATCTTCCTCTTAGCGCCTCTCATCATCTGCCACACCATCGACAAAGACAGCCCGCTGTATGACCTGTCGGCCATGGAGCTGCAGTGCAGCGACCTGGAAGTGATTGTGATTTTGGAGGGCGTGGTGGAGACCACAGGCATCACCACCCAGGCCCGCACCTCCTACATCACAGAGGAGATCCAGTGGGGTCACCGCTTCGTGCCCATCGTGACTGAAGAGGACGGGGTGTACTCGGTTGACTACTCGAAGTTCGGGAACACGGTCAAGGTCGCTACGCCGAGGTGTTCGGCCCGTGAGCTCGACGAAAAGCCGTCGATACTGATCCAGACGTTGCAGAAGAGCGAGCTGAGCCACCAGAACTCACTTAGAAAGAGGAACTCCATGAGGCGAAACAACTCCATGAGAAAGGGCGGCGGTAGCTCCGTCCCCATGCGACGGAACAACTCCGCACTCGCCATGCCCAAGGTGCAGTTCCTTACCCCCGAGACGGTGGGTCAGAACGTGGCCATCACATGACACGAGGCCTGGTTCCCATTGGCTGTCCTACTCTTCCTGGGCGGGACTTCCCATGCTGATCCTCTGGCTCAGATAGAGCTGACTCTCATTCTAGTATCCACTGTCTTCCACATATACAGTCACTGCTATACCTGACATACACAATAACCTGTTATTATTACTATTGTGAAGACTGATTCTTGTTAACCCGTTTTAGATTTATTGATTTCTTATTTTCTTTTCAAAGTGTCGTTTTCTTAAAAAGGGCTGTACTCCTTGATGTGAATTCTTTTACCCAGCTTTCAGCCATTTGACTATCTAGGATTCCAGCTTTAATGTTACTAAGACCAAAGTACATGTTGTTATATTACAGATAATATATCAGCCTGATCAATTCTTGCCTTAGATTTTAGCCGTTTAGTTAAATGTTCTGATCCAGAGACCTACAGTTATAGTATATTACATACTTACCTTGTGTGTCATCCTTGTCCAACCCTTAAAAACATGTACCACAAGTTATGTCTGAAAATGTTAATCTTGTTTCTGAAAAGTGTCAAATGGACCACCTATAAAACCAATGTGCATTTGGTTGGCACTTCCACCCCTGAAATGGCATTTAAATTATTTTACAAGTGAGGTTCCACCAAAAGCTTACCATTTTCAGGTGAAAACTAGTGTGGGATGACAAAGTGGACATCAGCAAGAACGCTCTCGCAGCAACAGGCTACGCACAGGCTATGTGCTGCATGAGTGAGAGTTGTGCTGCATGAGTGAGAGTTTAAGAAGTCAAAACATGAAATTATTTGATTTGAACAGTTGGTTGACAATCACTTGACAAAGGGATGCAGATATTTTCCTTATCTAAAGGACGGTGTAGGTGTCATGCACAAAGATTACACTGGTAAAAACTACAAAAAAACACTGTGAAAGACACTGAGATCTGTGATCCCATCCCTCTGTGACCAAGAAACAGTGGTCCTGATTCAATTCTACAAAATGATTACAGATCTGTTCATGTTTATAGCTAGAAATGACAGCTATTGTTGTTGCATTCGCTGGTCTTTTTACGCTTCGTTTGCCATACCCCATGGGCAGCACTTATTCGAGCCAAAACAAATTGATTTTTTATCTTGACAGGCCATGAAATCTGAACGGATATTCACTTCGCAAACAATGTCACAGACTTCACACACTTCATCATTGCTCCTAACAGATGGCACGGGGAGAATGGAGAGTAGTGATGAGTAACTCTTAATATTTTTGTTGAGCTGGCACTTGGCTCCGTTGAAGCACCTGAAGCATTAAGCACTATCTATTATCATCCATGAGTGCTTAATTAATGTTTGACACCGGATAGGATACTAGCTTCATCAATTTCCAGCTTACAAGTTGAATGAATCAAATTCATGATCTGGAGTCTTGGCTCACTTAAAGATACTTCAATGTCTACCTGTTACTGAAAATTATATCTGGAAAAAACAACAGGAGGGACATACATTTGATGTGTGTTTTATTATTTAGAAGTGCTTGCATGTCAAATGGATGAACTTCACACAAAAGTTGTGAAATTTTACTGCGCTTGCTTTCAAGTCACTGCAGTTGCTTCTACCCAACAGCGTCTTGCAGTTCTTATTTCTGCCGTCTAGCACTGGCTTGCTGACAGCCACTTCACTGAGTGAAGTGTGCTTCCTATTGCAGGGTTGTGTGGCTGTACTACCTAGTTATATTACAGCAAATGCACTTGATATTTTAGACTCTTACCACCTCATGATTTCATAACACCTACACAAAGCCTTCTGTCATAGTGGGACTACACCAACATCTGGGCCTCTAAAACAAATAGATATTTTCATCTTTGAAACATGATGATATAAAAAAATTAGAGACCATTGTCCTGCTGTATTAGAGATCAATTAGTTTGTAAGGATGCCAAGAGCTTAGCCTTGCTTCATCAATGGAGGGGATTTCAATAAATTTAGTGAACAAGCATTTGTGCATAAAATTTACTAGTTAAATACAATATGCTTCTGTTATACCAGAATCTGAATTATCTTGAAGATACTTGGAAAACGTTCTCAAGACAATTCTTGTAGAATAATACATTTTCCTCTGCCATAATAAATGTATTTAGCCGGTAGCTCCATTCATGATAAAGATGCTATTATTTGTGTTTTTAAATCACCACTTTGTTTTGGGTGGCTATCATTTTTTTTAAAACACCAGTTTCTACTCCATGCGGGATGGGTCTAGAAATGGTTGATAAAATGGAGCAGGATCTCTCAAACTATGGTGAATGTTTTTGTTTTTACACATTTACAAAAAATGTAGTCCTTCATGCCTTCTTACCTGTAGACAAAAGGAACTCCACTGGTGCTGATTGACTGGTTCTCGAGACCCTTATATAACAATACTCTTTAGGAAAGTTTTACATTTGACAAAACAAACATCTGAAATGAGTAATGAAATATGGCCAAAAAATTATACACACAATAAGAGTTTGTACATGACGCTCTAGTTACAAATGTAATACGGTCCATGGCGGTTTAATAGTCTCGTTAGGGATTCACGGTCGGATTTTTCGACGAAGCCCCTCCCCTGACTTCCGCCTCTAGTCGGCTAATTTCGGTTTACTCTCGAAAGCGCCCTAACGACTCTCCTCCCATAATGCACTGCGGGTATTATAGCAACATTTCCATTTTTACAATACAACTGTACAAACACTGGGTTATCAAAACGATTAATTCCCACTTAACTCAGAATACCCTTCGTTGACACAAAAGTAATCGCCGCAGTGTACCGGGATGTTATTGGAAACCGGCTCCGAGAAGTGTATCATCGGTGGTAGGTAGATTCCACCTTTCCGATGTACGGTTAGCTTTGCGCAGTGGCAGTATCGTAGCCTATGAGGTTTATCCGAGGCGCGATTATTGCTAGTTGAAAACTTTACCCAATACCCCGCCGTGACGACTTGAAATATAGTCGGCATTGGCAATTTTTGACGGTCTCTCCGGAGACTGATTTCATTGTGGAAAAACTAACCTATGCACTTTGGCTTTAAAGCTACCATTTAGCAGAACAGATGTTGAGATTTTTGCATAGGTTGTTGTGTCTGGTTCTTGTCTTGCTTCCGGATTTGTAAGTAGGCTTAGTAATATTGATTTTACATTTATTTCAAACTGTTTATACAGCATAGTGTATGTTGTTGTTTATCGTCATTTCGGTTTCATGTTTTTTCGAAAGCCCAAATAAGCCAAATAAACTCTAAACTTTCTGAGCAAACTTTCGGAGTAATATGCTACAGTCTACCGTACTGAACTGCTGTTTGGTCGGCAACAGCAATTTGCTTAGGGTGCTTTTGCATACTTCATAAAAACCTAAATCGATCTTGGTCTCTGACAATGTAAATATTTTCCTATTTTGCAGCTATCGTCCTATCAACAATAAACGGTGATATTTAATCACATGTAGGTGCGCATTGACCAATTACTGTACTGTCAGCTGAAGTTGTTCCTGATTTCGTAGCCCCAAGGAAATGATAATAAGACTCTTATTTTGATTGTAAAAACATGTAGGATTTCTTGTTTTTTTTAGTAAGTTAAGTACGCGGTAGTTTTAAACCTAGTTTCAGGTTCCGTGAAACGTAAGTAGCTAGACATTGAGTCGACTGCGCTGGATTCAACGCTTAATAGAATTACGAGCAGGATTACTCATCGGATGAATAACTATGTTTGTTATTTTTTATCACCACGGGGACAAGAATCACAGTTACAGGGCAGAACGATAATATAGAACTGGGTCGACATTCCAAAACGTATGATATTATGAACACAGTGGACTAAACGCGTTGTTTAGAACAATTGAAATTCGGATAATGCACATGCGCGTTTCCAACCGGAAAACTTTTAGGACTCGGTCCATCGACTTCCTGGTCTTGCCCACTCGGCTTCACTAGTCTGCCGGTGGAACATCGGTATTCTGCCAGCAGCACTAACGATGGTGTCATAATCGTATTGAAATGTATATCGCATAGTGCTCGTTCTAAAGATAGTAAATTGTAAAGGTAAGCCATTGTATGTTGTTTTCTAATGAATGCAATATTAAAGGATAAAATGTACAGGCCTTTTTGTTAAATGTATTGGCTTATAACAAAACAGATCATGTGAAGTGGAAAATGGCATTCAAGAATTACTCACTAGGGTAGAATGAATCCATATGAAGTGTCAATTCATGGGGGGATATTGAAAGGAATACCTAGCAGCACTTTCTCGCCCATCCTCTCCATCGGCTCCAATGCAATACTCTATATCTGGGTGGTGTTCTCGGGGGTGAGACAGGGAAGGATGTAGTTTTACGGGCGTTGTTCTTTTTTCTTAGGGTTACAGGTCTTGTGAGGATTTGAGGTAGGGAGTCCGTGGCCGGCCTCGCACTCCAGTGGAGTAGGTGGCGGTATATGCACCTTCAGTTGGATACGAT
>JACXGI010002856.1:7265-47212 GCA_016801175.1 Esox masquinongy
GTGTGTGTGTGTGTGTGTGTGTGTGTGTGTGTGTGTGTGTGCGCCTGTGTGCGTGTGTGTTTCTGTGTCCGTGTGTGCACACTACAACTGAACACAGCGGAGGCAAAAGGAATAGGACATTGGGGCTTTTTCATTACCCTCGGCACAGTAGAGGGGACTACATGGCGTGGTACCAGTTGGTAATGGCTACACGCTCCGTACGTCAACACACCAGGCGAGACACTGGAAGGCGTTGGGGGGCTACGGGGTGGGTTTGGGGGTGTAGGTGAGAGGTGGTTTGTTGGAGGCCCAATCTACATCAAGAATAATAATTGATAGACAACATTTGATTTATCAATAATCAATAATCACGTACAGAGACGGAGTACCAAATAGGAGTGATCCCAAAGTGTCATCAATAACACAGATTGGTGATTTATAGTATTGGTCTCTATGGCAATCAGATGTATAGCAACATATAAAATGAACAAGTAACTCGGTGTGAGACCTTTTAAACCAAAGGGACGCCGTATTCCTCAGAGCTATGTCCTGTTGATCGATGAGGCAATAGTAGATTAATGTCCTCTTAAAGGAATCTTTAAGGGGGATGTGTCTCTTGACGGAAAGACTAGGGGTAATTTACTAGAGTGCTGAGCGGATCTTAAGTGTCGTTTTTTTAAACTAGATGGATGGTGAAAACACACACACATATAATGTTAGAACTCATACAAAAACACACACACGCATTGTTGGTGATGCTTGCTTGGCTGAATATTTCTGTATCAGCACAATTCACTTCCTTTCCGGAAGGGTGTTGGCTTGGTTGCCCGCTCAGAAGGCCTTTTCTGCCTACCTGATCCACTCTGTCTGCTGCACTAACTCATTAAAATGATAATCTCCTTCTGCCTCCTCCCTCTCTGCCCGGAGGAGAAAAGGTTCCATTTCCCTTAACTAAAATTAATATGTTTAAAGGCAACCCCCGACTGTGAATTTTAATTATGAAAGCTTAATTTTTTCTTTTTTTGGGCGAGTGTTGAACACAGGCAATTTCAAAGTTTCTAGGTTTAAATGGTCACGTACACATTCAATGAGATGTTGTTCTGGGTGTAGCGAAATGCTTTTGTTTCGATTTATTAAACAAGGTAAATCTAAAAGTGGAAATGTGTATGCGAGTGGGTGAATATGTGTGAGAGCGTGTGTACACAGGTACACATATGTGTGAGAGCGTAGTGTGTGAGAGAGAGTGTGTGTCCCTGTCGAGTGTGTGTGACTATGTCCACGGAGAGGGTGCATAAATGCAAGTGCGAATTAGAGTGCGAGTGTTTGAAGCAGGGCACTAAAGTGCAGATTAGGCGCTTTAACAATCTGATGGCCCCTGGGTAAAAGCTTTCTTTAATTCTCGGTAATGTCTATATCTGCTAGATGGTACTAGTGTAAACAACTCAAGGCTTGGGTGGCTGACGTCAGTGTTTCTGTCCTCCTTGCCGCCCAGTGTGGAGTAAAAATCCACGAGGGCAACACGGCGCCCCCGGGTGTCCACGGAGCTGACCTCACCGCGCTCCGAAGAGCCACACAGTCACAATGGCTTTGTACAATGGCTGCACCAGGCACTAACGAATATGCTCTCCAGAAATGCTGTGGATCTGTGGATTTTAATGAAAGACCCTCGAAACACGCCACACTACCTCAGCCACCCGAGGTGGAGGAAGCTCCTGGGCGAGCCGCCCTCTCTGATGATGCGAGTTTGGTTTTGATCGAACGTCCCACTTCCATCATCCACGGAGAACGCAATCCCACGGTCTGCATTTACATCGACTCTGTGTTTTTAACTGAGACACGTGAAGGAGGTATTTAGAGTGATTGGTAGGGACGCGTCGGTTTCCATGACGCAGCAGGCTTTCTCATTTCTATACAGAGATACCACGCTTATATGGCTTGATATTCAGCAACAGTACCTCACAATTCCCTTTTGGCCTAAAGGCCTAATTCGTGGACACAAATTAAACCTAGAAACTCATCAATGAGTGTCTCTAAACTTAATCTGTGTCCTAGAGACTATCTCTAACAGAGTTAGTGATTACCACAGCCATGAAGGGTATACCTAAAGTGATAATGACATAAAACGCTAATGAAAAAGAATCGACTGTAGTGTGCATGGTCTCCAGACACACAGGCCTGTTCCAGAATGGCTGCCAATATTAAGCAGCCACACAGACATTTTCCAAACATTATAATGTGGCACGAAAACGAGAGAAAGACTGGGAAAATTGTGCCAGCCAGAACATTGAAGTGACTGCCCAGAACATATTTTCAGTGAAATATAACCTGGGTGATAATTAAGTATGTTAAAAAACCCATGTAAGAATGATGTGGGCATACAGTTCGTAAAGTCTTTATATTAATAATAACTAATGTGAACAGGCCGATGAAGCCAGCTCATACGTCTCTCGACTGCGGATCGGCCTGCTCAAACTCTTCAGGTGTAGGTGATGTCATCTGCTATGTTTGAGAAGTTTGAGGTGAGGTTTCTGAGGTGTTATTTCTCCAAATTTAAGGATCACAATTGTAGGTTGTCTTGTAGGTTGTCAGTTGGTTACGCGTTAAGAGAGGGAGATTTCTGCTGGCCGTTTCATTGTTAAAATGTTAAAAGCTGTCTTATATTCCATTCCAGATTCCACAGTGGGCCATCTCTTTGCCAACATTGTAAAGGGTCCTGACACAGATAGAAAAGGAGCCAGATGCACACCAGCGGTACCAGTCTAGTATCAGGGTGTCCGTTTCAATCCCCGCATTGAGACCAAGCCCAGAGGCTGGGCATTGGAGGCTTACGGATCCGGATCCGTATGGAACTGGATAATGACATCGATGAAACATCTGATCTCAATACAGTTCTCTGTTCCCCAGTGTAGAATATGTTATGAAGGGAATGGACTAACTTTGCTAATGTTTAAAGAAATTATGTTATTAAGACTGCATGGAGAATTTAGAAGCATGCAAGAATACCCCAGCAACTCCCTAGAGGATATCGCTAGCTTATACTTAGCTCATCCCACCTTCTTCCCTAGGTTCTGCATATTCTGTATACCGTCCCGTTGGAAACTTAGTTTAGTTAGAAAAATCTTTGTTCCTGATTTTACGCACAAACTCACTGATGTAGGCTGTGTAGCATTGGTCGTAGTGGAGATGTCATTGTCCATTAAGGCAAATCTTAATGTTTCACCTCTGAGTCACAGGGTAAAATACATGGGTTTACATAAGTTAGCGCTTTTGGATGCATGGAAAGAAACTAAGGCTGTTATGTAAATTATACATTTTTATCAGGCTGTTGCACATCGGTTTTACCTTAGGTCAGTGCCAGATTCAGATCATTAGCCCCCTGTGTTGATGTAAACAGGAAGTTCGTGATTAAATTACCATCACAGCTTTTCAACCCGAGTATTGCCCCAATCCGTAGGGCAACGATAAGTGCAATTAAAAACCAATTTGCCGAACCATAGTGAAGACGCTCAATCATGAGCCTCGCTAGCACCTCCTTCACCACCGACATCTCCCTCCCTTTCCCAAAACAGAACGACTGAACAGAGAGCTCGCCACCGGTGCTTTTACCCATCGCTCAGCCAGCCTGTTTGAGGGACATGGAGGCAGCTACAAGATAAGCTCTGCTGCCTGTATCCACCAACTGAACTCCTGACTGGAATAGCAAAATGGCCAAACGACCAAACAGCAAATGGGTAATGAACTGACCATCAGTGGGTTAGCTACCCGATGATATACAGTCCATCATGGCTGTTGTTGCACTGTACCCACATGAATAGGGGGTCCATTTAGGATGTAGCCATTATTTCACATTGTGCAACCGATGTTTCATACTCGCCAGTTTTGTGTAGCGTTAAGTTCCAGTATTTGGTGCTGAGGTCTGGTGTTGCGGTCTACGTTCCTGACTCACAGCCCCTGGCAACCGGGGTTTGAACCGCGGCTCGGCTGACTGATTTTAAGCTAGCGTTTACTGACACCCAATAACTTGAAGGAGTGTACCCATACAGACGTTAAAAACGTATGGGAACAGCTGCATGTGAATACGATTCCTGGGAAGTTTCCAATCTCCAAAGCATCTCTGGAATCACCCAGATCAGTGGGTAATTTGAGACCTGCCATGAGGGTGGAACGGGGACAATGCACCCCAAAGTAAAAAGGTAAAAACATAAGTGAATGTAGAAATTTGTGGCTTCTTTAAGAGCTTGACCTCTAATAATAAGGAATACTTTCTAACAATGTAGTGTTTATTTATAAATGATCCCACTGTTTGGCAACCCTTGACCTACTTTACTCATTTGTACTGGTGGATGACGTGAATTATCTTACCACACCCATAGTAGCTACACTGTAGTAGCTAGCGGAACGCGATAAATTCCAACACATCTGCTAAGCCTGTTATATCCTACCTACAACCCACAGCATGTGTGTGTGTGTGTGTGTGTGTGTGTTTGTATGTGTGTGAGATATCTCTCTGTGCCCAGTGTGCTGTTACCGTTGCCTGCTCAGACAGGATTGTAAAAAAAAGCCTGATGGATTACAGACCCTTTCATGTGTGTAAAAAAAGCCATGAATAATCCATACAGAGAGAGAAGGTATCAGAGCTGCCTCAGCGGACAGCACCGTGTCCCATCAATTCTAGGATGCTCACAGACAGCGCGTTGCGTGCGGGGTGGCCCATTCCCTTTCAAAGGAGCCCAGGCCGGACGAGTGGAAGAGAATAGAAATCGGTTCTTTCTCCGAAGCGGTGCTGCGGTTGTTGACCGATCGTAGGAGAAAATGGAAGCTGCACGGTGAGACTCCACCGTGTGGTCCGAAACAACGGGACCGGCTAGCTAGCAAATTAGTCGTCCTTCTGCTTTCTGAAAAGGCCTTAATGGAGTCGAGACCGGGCAATGTGAAATAACTTGAATTTGTTTCAGAGATACCTATCAGATCAGGTATCTCTGACTCCTAGCCTTGTCTAACTATCTGGTTGACAGTCTGGGCCAATCGAAACCAGAAACTTCAATTACAGTAGACCTCAGATCCCAAGGCCTCACAAGCTAATGTCACATGGCGCTCCATTATATTCTATCGCCCCCTCGCAATTGAATCAATCACGGCTGACATCAATCTAGAAAAAGACCAGGTCCATATCAGGAAGTCCATAAAGATAAAGCATGTTTGTCTCTTCTGCCGAGGAACGGAGATTATATCAAAGAATTGACAGAATTGCACAGGACCTACTTACTGAGTAGAAAGGGAATGAAGGAATGCTGCTTATAGTTACAGGCAGAGAATATAATGAAATTCCAATATCCACAATAGCACGCCACTTATAAAGCATGGCCCAGTCTATTGCTTTAGTCCAAATGGCATGCTGATTTGGTCTTTGAAATTGAGACAGTGATATTTGACACGTCTCCTGCAAACCCCTTCCCTCACAGAAGCCTGCCCCCACTCCCCACAGGCAGCATACGGGGTCATATCTCCCATTCTGCTTAGCTCCACCGGGCCTTATGATTGGTCGACATTTCCTACCCACTCAACATTTTATCCTTGAATCTTGTTGCTTTTCAGCATTATTATTAGCACTGTTTCTTAGTACTAATAAACATGGAGCTCATATTCGATAACATATACCTTTAAGTAACAATGTAAACCAGTATACACGCAGGTCTACATGTGAATCAAATAAAACTGGTCGCAAAGGTTCAGTGTCGTACTGTGCTGGTTTTGCTGGGGTAAATATCCACCTATCTTTGTATAGCTAATGATTTAATCTCCCTTGCGGGTCACGATGTTGTGATAGTGGTGTGAGAGTGTTACCACGGAAAGTGAGATCAGGCCTGTCAGACGCAGTTAGCAAATCAACGTTCTCAAAGAAGGATGGACAGGCCGAGATCCCAACAATTACAATCTATTGTCCTCAGGCTACAACATGTTAAACTCCACTTTAACCAGACCAGACACACAAGCACCAGACACACACACACACTCACAACGTTAGCATCCGAACATATCGAGCAAAGAGTGACATAACCCATGACGCACAAAACAAGAACCCAAAAGATAAAGGCGTTTTCAGCACAAAATCCAAAGCAATAACGTCAAAAACTCAACATTAAAACAGGTGGCAGGTACGACTAGTGTCCTGGGGAATGCCTCGGAAGGGTGTACTGGAACAACTGGTTCATTTTGATAACATTTGTTGTCTGCTCTGAATTCATTTCCAGCAGTGGATGACTGTACAGGCAGGCAAGCTGCATGTGTTTGATATGATTCGAGCATGGTCACTGTGGGAGCCTTTTGGGCATTCTCCTAAAACCACCCATCTTCAAATGACCTCTGAAGACGCCACTATTCAAATGCAAACGTACGGAAGAAAAACTGAAAAATGATTAGGGGGAAAAAAAGTGTCTCTGGGTGTCAACATTCACGTCTAGGGCTAGCGAGTGTGCACTTTGTCCTAACAGGATTTCAAGTCATTATTAGGGGGATAGATGCTTCGTTTGAAGCGGCCGGCCATCTCTGTATTTCCATGGTTTAAAAGCATGATGAGATTTTAGTCAGGGGTGGAGTGGAATGGTTGAAGACCGAAAAAAAGTCACAGTGCTGTCAAACACTTGAATTTGTATTCTTTATGTATCCATGCTTGAAATTACACTCGGAACTTATGACATTTAAGTTATTGTTAATTGTGTTGTTATTTCAGCTTGATTTTCCATGTACTCTGTCTCTAATAGTCAACTTTGAGACAGATCGGCCTTTAAGGACACAATCAAACTAGTACATTGATTTCATACATGCCTGTGATTTCTAATGCTCTCTCCGTGGGCGTCACAGATTGATAGTCAGCAGAGATGACAAGTCCCTATCCAGATACTGAGGTGATCGACATGCCAGTTGAGTAGTGTCCTAAATTATTCTAATTATGGCCAGCATGGTGGGAAAGCAAAGATAGTCTCAGTGGCTACAGCCGGAGGATAATTATACACTATGTGTATATGTTTTTAACTTAAACCAATGTTTTTAACTATTGAAGCATAAATAGTAATTTGTTGATTGTTGTTGCCTTCCTTTTCAAAATATTGGTAAGACATGTTTGGTGACCGTATGTTGAAACTGCTGCCAATTTCTCAATTCTGCGACATACATACATACAAGTTTAACATTTATTGCAACTGTTATTGACAGTAGCTTATAGGCAGGCTTACAGCCTACTATTGGCTTTTATATTTCAAAAGGTGGGATTTTCTGACAGAACAATTCACTGTGCCTAAGATCTGGTCATGTGTTAGTTTGCTCATACTGCTTTGTGGCAATACGCTGCCGAAAAGACGCTCAAAAAACATTGTCGTTTACAATGTAATGTCATCACTGTCGTCAGTGGCTGACAATCATCCTCAATAGTCACTCGCATCCCAACATCGGCTGGACAGTTAATTGTCGGGATGAAACCAACTGAAAGCTCAGGGAGGTCCACAACATAATCCAGACGGTGAGCGGTGACAGAGCGGAAACGGCATTCATTAAAATGTGTGAATAAGAGAGCCATGATTTGAGAGACGCTTGATTGTTTTCCTCCTCAGCAGTCTGGTGCCTGGTGGAAGCATCCTGGTAAGGTGAGTCCCAGAGGTTTCACAGGAGAAAGGTTGTGAAGTCACGTGTTATGACAGGGCTTTGTTTTGTGAATGAGGTTTCAGCTTCTAGTCTACGCACAGCGAGCTTCAACACCGCAGGCGCAGTCTGAGTCAGTGCAGAAAGGGCTCGCGCACGACAGAAGAGTAGAGCACAAACCGCCCCGGAGCCACGTTTCTGTGACATTCAGCGGGGTCGACATATAGCGATGGAGACGGTGTGAAAAAGAAAAAGAGAATTCAACCGCTCTGAGGAGGCTTTGTGTTGAGAGCCGTCAACCCCCCCTTGGACGGGACACTCAGAGGCATTCCCCTGGGGGCAGGCGGGCTAGCATCCGTTGACAGCAGGCACACGTCACATGCATCCCATCAGATGGAGATCCGGAGGTCACGTTGACTTTGCAAAGGTTGCATGTCACTTTTTAAAGAGCTTAGGTAAAATGGTTCTGCCACGGTTTCCTGTGACAATGTTTGATTTTGAGAGTCGTTTGAAGGGTTTTGACCTGTGGGTTTTTGGGGTCATAGGGGGATGTAGTCAAGGTTATACCCTGACCCAGTGTGGCCTTGTCTTTAAGATGAAGTGCTTGACCCAATGTGACCTGGTACAACAGTGTGTGGTGATGTCAGTGTCAAGAGGCTTGACCTCATCAGTCCATCCATATGGATGTGGTGTTTCCCACACTTGAAATTACAATCCTTTTATTTATCAAACCTCAGGGAAGCTTGTTTTCATTGTCCTTATACTAATCATAAGAGAAAAATGCATGACGCCTTGCTCTAAAAACACTCGTACCATCCTATCGCATGTGACTGGGCCTACGGAAACTATGCACCTCTGCTCTTTTGGAAAGCAATCATTTAGATGATTTGCAGTTCCACTCGTGGAGAATTACAACTGAAATGGTATTTTATGAGAACTTGTTAAAATGATTGAAACTCTGTCATTCGGTGGCGTGTTCATACTGAAGTCCACTCGGCCAAGGCAGTGTTTACATAAAACTAATAACAGGACCCCTAAACAAACCCCTAAACCCCTGACCCATTTCTAAAGGCCTCAGATGGTTTAGAGTCACCCCCCCCCCCCCGCCGCACACACACCCAGAGGCACTCTCACACATCGCCTTTTACAGTACAGGCGACAGAAGGCGTTTCCCTTGTGACAAAGAGACTATCCCTGTACTGCCCAACCCCCTCGTACCCCCCCCCCACACCTCGTTATCCCCTCTTCTGCCTTCCCATCTGTCAGCGCCCATGTCACAGGCACCCCGGGATTATACACACCAGCCACCATGTCCCGCCCTTTAATCCAAAAGGGGGGGGGGGGTCAAAGGTCATGATTATCTAATGGTTACTTCTGAGTGGGAGAAAGAAAGGAACGGCATCCTCGACGGGAACCAGAACTGGTGGCTGATTTTAAAACGAGGCAGCCTGCCCCTTTCGCTCGTGCTCTCATTTCTTGGTATGAAGATACACCAGCGAACTCTGCCATGTAAGAGGGAGGGGACGGGCAAAAAGGGACAATGGGAGAGGATTTACAACCTGCTACAGCTGAACAAAGAAACACCTCCCTGTGAGGGGATCATAGATATTAGCCAAAGCAGCTACGGTTAGCTTTTGAAACATTACTTGTTCTTTGATCCTGTCGTACTATATAAATCAAAGTGATTTAGAGGGAATGGGTTTTCCTTGATTAATTAGCTGTGACAAATAGCCCCGCCCCCCATGCAACTTTGAGCAATGAATAAAGCAAAGACTTCTTGAATAGCTTTGAGCATTTTTACACTACGTTAATTATTTCTGAACAAGACCTGTTTGCGCCCGGATTTGCATCTGAGATCCATTTTTTTTACTGAGTTAACAGTTGAAAATCTTAATTGACGCACGTCACCTTCCGAGGTAATCTGGCACACTTTCCCAATAGATACTCGCCGTGGCAACTGAGGTCTAGAGAACATGTATGCATTGGAGTGGAATGAGCGGAGGTATGAACTCTGGCCCTGCTCGATGTATGAACTTGGAATGGGAAGCAAGATGAAATGTTCTCACACTAGACACCTCGAGAATTCCATTATCATCGGCATCAGCACTTCTTCGATGAAGAGCGCCATGTTGGTTTCCATGTCAACAGCATAGTTAGTGAGTTAATACTCCTTCCAGGACAGGAGGCTAGCCAAAGTGCTGCGCGTGTTGAGCCTTACGGTACACCTCTGGCCCAGAGAGAGTTTTTCTTATTACCGAGTGGGAGTAGACAATAGCATTCAAAAATTATGTAAATGCTATTTAAATTCACTTTGTCATCAGGACAATTGTTCTAGTCTAAAGAGGCTCTTTGTCTTTTGTTGCAGATGAGAACAGCTGAGAATGCTGTGTTAGCATTAATACTGGAGAAACCCTGTAGCTAGAGCGTATAGGTCCCTGAACTCTCTGAGCTCCTAAACCTCTCCTCTTGACTCATGTGCGCATGTTTAATCGACCAGCATGGTTGCCATGCCGACGGGGAGGGCGAACTGTGCAAAATTGGCTCAGGCGCTCAGTGACCCACTTCACTGTGAAACGCCAACAGATACGATGGGACAACATAGGTTTCTGTGTGTTTGTGCGCATGCGCACGCGCACGCGCATGTGTTGCATACCAGAACTTTCGGTTAATTCACGTTAACCAAGGTCCAGGAAGGCCAGACAAACACTGCACATGTTAAAGGGTTAAACTAAGAGCACTGCAACAATTTGTCCTCAACCTGTTTTTTTAAGCCACTAGCAGTAATCCACCGCTATGCCATGTTTTCCATATTTGGACATGGTTAAGATGTGGAAAAGATGCCAGAATCGCCTGTCTAAAAGATAAATATGCTCAGCTGAGTGTGCACTCCCCTGCAAATGCTTGTCTCCTGGCTCACAGTGTATTTACTTGGTGAATTTCAACAGCCTTGCTGTGCATACTGTAATATTAATACTGTGTGATGTCTCAAAATCTGTAAATTGGACAAAGGGAGAGGAAGAAAAGAAAGCAAACATGGAAGGAAGACAGAAAGCAAAGGACTGGAAGGAAGACAGAGAGCGACTCAGACAAAAGACAGAGGCTGTGAATGAAACAGACCAACTCTGCACTTCACACTGTCCATTATATATCACTTCTGTCCACTGTAAATATGAGCCACTGAAGCTGTCTTTTGCCATCCAGCAGTTGCCTACATAAACTCCACCTTTAGTAAAATGAGAGAAGATCACAGAGAGGGTTAGCGGAAGAAAGACAAGGTACAGAGATTGAGAAGAGACAGATAAACAGGCAGTAGTGAGAGAGAGAGAGAGACAGAGAGAGAGAGAGAGAGAGAGAGAGAGAGAGAGTAAGAGCCAGCTAAAAAGACACAGACATATCCAGTGAGAGGGATGACCTAGTGTAGAGAGCTTTGGCGTCTGAGTCTATGAGCCCTGAGGTGTTGACCTGCTCTGCAGGGTATCAGCGTTGTAATGCGGTTAATATGGCTTTAAAATGGAGCCCCGCCGTGAACCTCCGCCATTCATCCACCACCAGTCTCTGAGTACGAGCAGCAGGAAGTACGCTGCTGAAATGGCCTACCAACCACGCAGAGTAGAAGACCCATGCAGGGGACTGTAGAGTTCCTTTCAAATCTTTCAATCTTTCAAGTCCTCAGTATCAGTCAATCTTTCAAGTCCTTCAATCTTTCAAGTCCTCAGTATCAGTCAGAAGATATGATTCTCTGCCGTACCTGTAGCCCGTTGGCCAAATTATACGGTTCCATATTTGTTTATTCGCCGAGAACCGTTGCTGAGCCAGCAGTTTTCTGAGCATGCATCCTGTCTGAGATGCTAACCCTCTCCAGTGCCTGTCTCGCTCTCCTCTCGTTTGGCCGTGGTTCAACAAGCTGATTTACGGCTACAAGCTTGACTGGTAGAATGAAAGAAAGGGCACTATGGGCTCATTTGTAGAAGCAATTTGAAAGGGGGCACACTGCCCTCGTCACTGCCCTGGTGGATTGTGAGAGTCTAGGATGGTAGTGATTAATGATCGTGGATAACAAATAACAGCCCCTTTTATGTCTGACTGGTCCTGACATTAACTGGTAAAAAACGGATGAATGAGGCGGTCTGTTCGGCATGTTAGGACACTCTTTTGTCTCTACTGATTGGGCTTGTGTGGTGTCCTGCAATGGGGGGACAAGATGGATCGACCACAGTCTAGAAAAACAGAAACCGGCCGGGCAGTCGTGGAAAAGGAACAGGGTTATCTTTCGGGTAATGGGGGAGGTTTCAGGATCAGAGAGGCTACAGATTATTTAGTTTATTGCATTTGGTGCACGATGAGTTTGATTACCGCACGGGCCACTTAATGTATTTGTAAATTTGTCGCTCACTAGTTGGCAAATCTTAATACCCGCAATAGCAATTAATATGCTGCCAACTTTCTGCGTTCCATAGGTGATTCATAAACAACAGTGCATGCTGTGATGGCAGGTTGGTTGACTGGGGACATGGAACGGGAAGGGGCCCAAGCCCTGTGGTTGATGTGGAGATGGGAGGGTTGAGTCCTGCAGCCAGACTCCTGGGGGTTCTAGCTGTCAGGTGGCTAGATCCTGCTGTCTCATTCACACTATGTCCACCTGGCCAATCTGGCTAGCTAGTTTTACATCCACCAGCCAGAGAGAGACAGGCAAAGACGGAGACTTTTTACTAAATAGAATGTGTAAGCAAACAAGTCCTCTCAGAAACATTTGCTGGCTTTGAGAACCCTACAACCACCTCTATCCCGACAAAGAAATGTTCCCCGCCACTGGAGGTCTAATACAATTCTCTGTTCAAATCCTAGGGTGATATGGGATTTGAATTAGGGCATTATGGAATTAGAGACAATGAAGGTGAGAATGTTATTCCTTGACTAATGTCTATATATATTGTCAATAAAAAACAACACATTTTCTTAATCGCATTTTGGCAATATATAAAAGCAATGGGAATATCAGGTTGCTACTGAAACAACCTGGTTAATTTTGTGTCCGGAGGAAAAACCAGCTGCGAACCATTACGAAAGAAAACATTAAAGCAGTGAGCCTCAGATTACACAGCAGAACAAGCCAGAGCCACGACTAAAGCAAGCCCTTTTGGAGCCTGAGTGTGTCCTCAAAACAGATATGGAAAACAGCTAGCAAAACAAAAGCTATTCTAACGTCATAACTCATGTTAACAACAATGACAGCAATGGCAAATTTACCTCACAGCAATGAAAGACGTTTGACACCATTTACACGGTTAGACCAAAATCGCGATCTAAAAAAAAAGTCACTGTTTTAACAGGTTGAATGAACATAATGTTACATTCACTGGTATTTGTTGAGAATATAGCAACGGGTAGACTTCCACTTAACAAAAAAGACATGGCAAGCAAAACGTAACAACTTTCATACTTTGAACTAAAACCTTTACATGTAGTCATTACAGATGTAAACATATAATACTATATAAAAGGTTTAAAATAAAACGCTTTATAGTATCCTCTACTGTGCTATAAATTAAATGCTCATAGACCACACTTTCCTCCCCAAATTTCCCCCAATTATAAGCATGTTTTAGGGTCAATACCAAAAGCCCCAAATGCTTACTTCTGTGCTGGGCAGTTTCAGAAAACTGTTTTGGAAACCAGAGAGAGTAGGCAACATGAAGCCTGGAGCCAAAGAGCAGAATCCTCTGCAGCCTTACAACCCCCTATCAACGTGCTTTACACTGTGCAGAGAGGGAGTGAGGCAGGGGGAATCGGTGCCAGGGTCTCTGTCCCATGGATGCATACAGAATTTGATAGGAGTAAGATCAGCAGTTATGCGTTTGTCAAAACAACCAAAACCCTTGGCCCTAATATGCTGGCAAAGTGATGGCGTCACAAGCACTGAAAATGTCAAAACAAGCACTAGTGACAAACAACAAATACTGTTCACCCATTAGAATAATGTTTACCCATTAGAATAATGTTTACCCATTAGAATGATGTTTAGCCAATTAAATTTTCTGCAGTCTACATATAGAAAAAAGTTCCAGAAAGGAGAATCCTTTAAAGAACCATTTTTCGTTTCATTTGGAGCCTTAATACAGTTCAATACAGAACCCTTTCCAAAGAGAATTCTTCTTGGAACCAAAAAGAGTTTGTCATCTCCATTCTAGTCCCAAGTAACATGGGTTGGATTTGCACTAAGTCCTTTCATATTTCAGCACTAAAAGGCATGTGCAAAATTGTATATAAGGCTTGCCATTATCTACTGGTAACATTTAAAATTGAGAATATACAGTATTACTTATCTTAGTGTATGAACAATGCGTGAGTTACTCTTAGCTTTTGATTAGCCTTTGTCAAATGTTTTTGTAACAGGATCTGGCAAATTGTGGTCTTCCTCTGGGGACTGCTTGCATGAAACACAAAATTGACCATAGCTTTTTTATTAAAAATGTTTTTTTATAACAATTTCTGCTATCCTAACAACAAAATGAAATGTTTAAACAGAATCAAAACATGGTCCATTAACCAATTTATTATCTAGATCACAATGTGTGAGTTTTTGTCTGATTTAGACGAAGGTGTGCCTACTGTTGGTCATCGGTTGCAATCAGGTACATATCTACCATTGAGGACATCGAGGTCATGTCCACGGTATTTATTTCTATGTTTTTATTTACAAAGCGGAATAAAAGTAGTGAACTGACAAAAAATACATTTTAAAGCGAAGGTTTTGTAGAATTCAAGATTCACCACCTGCTTGCATTACTGCCATCGTGATGACAGTTGAATGAAGCCAGGCCGACAGGCAGTGATCTTGGTTTCATTAAATATTTTCTTTAGCGCACGTTGTTGCGCACCGTGCTGCTTCGGCTGAGGAAGAGTCGTAGCTGCAAAGTGGGAGAAGTTGTGTAAAATTTGTCAAAGACTGCCGGTAAAGAAGACTGGGATGATAGGTTGCTGTAACGGTTGTGTTGCCAGCTCAATGTCATTCATCTCTAGATACAATCTAAACTACAGTCATATTTTTTGTATTGTTGTCTAAACTTGCTGGCTTGGCTGGCTGGTTTGCTGGATTGTTGACGTAGGCTACAAACTGTAACGCTGTGAACTGCTTGGAGAATGATATTTTGTGAAAGACTTTCCTTTATATCAATACAGTGACTGACCCTGAGTTTCCTTTATATCAATACAGTGACTGACCCTGAGTTTCCTTTATATCAATACAGTGACTGACCCTGAGTTTCCTTTATATCAATACAGTGACTGACCCTGAGTTTCCTTTATATCAATACAGTGACTGACCCGGAGTTTCCTTTATATCAATACAGTGACTGACCCGGAGTTTCCTTTATATCAATACAGTGACTGACCCTGAGTTTCCTTTATATCAATACAGTGACTGACCCTGAGTTTCCTTTATATCAATACAGTGACTGACCCGGAGTTTCCTTTACATCAATACAGTGACTGACCCGGAGTTTCCTTTACATCAATACAGTGACTGACCCGGAGTTTCCTTTATATCAATACAGTGACTGACCCTGATTTTCCTTTATATCAATACAGTGAATGACCCTGACTTTCCTTTATATCAATACAGTGATTGACCCTGAGTTTCCTTTCTTGACTTACCCATATGAAAATAGAAAATACACCCAAACTTTGGGAAGGCAAGAGACATGGGAGAGACATTGGACAAGAAAGAGAAAAGGTGAGGTGATGGAGGAAAGAGAAATAGCAGATATTGTAAAGGAATATCAGTGAAAACTGAAGGGACCCCTAGGTTTAGCCAATACAATGATCCTGTTTGTTAGGAACTGCTTTTGTATATAAAGTGGTCAGATAGTGTGGGAATTTGTGGAAAACGGCTTTATAGACCAAGCATGCAGTAGGAGTGAAATATTAGTATAGTTGTGAGTTCACAGCATTTAGGCATTTTCAAAAGGTTTGTATTTTTGTAAAACAGCTATTAATAACATAGCTGTACATGCTCCTCCTGACACATTTCTAAGTTCAAAAAGTTATTCATTGTCGCGTAATGAAACATTTACTATTTTAAAAAATTCAGACAGGGGCTTCCAGAGAGTTGAGGCAGGAAGGAACAGGCAGTTGGCAGTTTTGACTTGCCAATAGATAAATACCAAATTGACAGTCTTTACTAATATGTCTCTCTGCTGTATTGTGATGAACTTGTCAGTGTTCATCTTTAGAGTGTTTTGTATGGGTCCAATTGAGCAAAGAGTGGAAGCTGTTTTTTTTCTAAGTTCAAATTTAACATTATAAATCATCATAGAAAATGTTTTTCAAGAGCTCATGAATTGACCTTACATGCTTTCAAACTGATTATGGTTGCAATGGCAATTAAAAACAAACTAGACTCTCATGGCTAATATACTGAGAGTGAGAGAAAGGAAGATAATCCAGTTCTGGAGATCTTAGTGGACAAAGAGGGAAATGTTAATTTGATTGTACAACAGAGATATTGCCTCTTTATTGCAGGGTTGTAAGCTCTGTTGAATCTACAGTGATACTAGCTCATTTTGTATGATCATTTAACAATTAAATATTTAACTGGAATGTGAAGGTTAGACTTCTAAATGAGATCAACAGATAATTGCAGTTCCAGATATGAACAGATTGGCTAGATGGAAGTCACTCCAGAAAAGGTAATTGAAATTTCGCCTGAATGCCTTGTAGGCCTGAAGTACAATGTCTGCCGAAAACAAGATACTGCTCATCACCTGGCTAACACCATTCTTACAGTGAAGCATGGTGGTGGGAGCATCATGTTATGGGAATGCTTCTCAGCGGCAGGGACTGAAAGACTGGTCAGGAATGAAGGAAGGATGAACAGAGCAAAATACAGAGAGGTCCTTGAAGAAAACCTCAGACTAGGGCAAATATTAATCTTTCAGCACGACAATGACTTGAATCACACAGCCAAAACAACGCTGGAGTGGCTTAGGGACAAATCTGTGAATGTCGTTGAGTGGCTCAGCCAAAGCTTGGAATTGGACCCCACTGAACATCTGTGGAGAGACTTAAAGATTGCAGTTCATGCTCTCCATCCAATCTGACAGAGGTTGAGAAGACTTGAAAGCTGTGATAGCTTTCAAAGGCGCTTCTACAAAGTACTGAGTAACGGATCTGAAAATGTATGTACATAAGATTTCTTATTTTTAAATAATTGGCCGCAAATTTGTAAACATGTTTTATTGCTTTGTGAAGAACATTGGCTATCACATGTTTATTTTAGGCTGGAATTGTTAATTTAAAAAAATATATTCAGTTTATAGCTGGTAAAAAATGTTAGTCTGGAGAGCTGCATGGATATCTCTAATCTAATATCTCTAATCTAATCCTGGATATCATCCTTTCAGATGAGAAAATATCAATTAGCAGTGTTAAACTATTAGGAGCAAAAATAAGCTAGACTTAATGGTATATTGCTTTGGAATCAAACTGTCAAAACAAATACCAGAATTGATTAGTTTAATTATAGTTAAGCTTAAAACATTTGCTTTTGCCTGAAAAGTGGAAGTGACTCTTAAAAACAGTAAAGATTGGGCAACTTTGTTTTTTTCAGTGGCGTTAAAGAACATCCAGCATACATTTGGATAAATGGAGATAAAGCAAAAGGCATGTTTGTCATAAGAGCTGTTTTGAACACATTGTGACACTTGAATTCAAAAGTGTTTTCTGAAATGTATTCAAAGAGTATTGAGAGCAGCATTCCCATTTACACTTTGCTTATGAGTAATTGGAATCTTGCACATAAATGCCATGGATTAAATTCAGACCATCATATGAACTGCCGTTGGTCAATAGCAACATGGCTGCCATAGAACCTAGTGCTACATATAAAACAGAAACCTTAATGTCTTAAAGATATGCCCCTGGTTTGAAAGATCATTGCCTCTGACTTGCATAGTTGTGTTTGTTCCCGCAGTGAATGAATAGGCGTCTAGCCTGGTAGCTCATCGGATTTAGCCTCATAGGCGTCCATTTGTGTCTCATCCATAATGTATGTACGTTGTATAAAGCAGTGAGTCAAGGACTCCGATAAGAGGGGCACAAATGCAGCCCAGCAAGGGAGTTTCTTAACACCTCTTTAAATCTATAAAAAAAATCAACCACCTTCATTCCTGATGGGGCAATTGTGCAGGCAAGGCTAAAAAGGTGAGAAAATCATTATTCTCCTCTTTGGGGTTCGCTCCACGACAGCGTTCATTCCCCTAACAGTCAGGGTACCACTGCTCTTTCCTTGGTAGCTGCCAGTTCCTGGACCCTGACTGGGTCCCTTCACCATAAGAGGACAGTCGCAGTGAGGCTCCGTGGGGGTCATGAACTCTATCGCCAGGCCAATGACGCGATGGTCCCGGTCGCTGGCTACAACGGAGGCCTCCCCTAAAGTAATTCCAACAGCCGTCAATCAAACCCTGGCCCGGCGTCGATGCTTTTTCCCTCCTCCCACTCGACCAGTTCCATTGTGCCCTTCACAGTTCCCACAAAGTCCCCTTTTAATGGAGGCTTGAAAACATGGTCCCAGCTCAGTGTTACTTGAGTTCTCATCACCTTGTAGAATAAACAAAGTGTGTGTGTGTGTGTGTGTGTGTGTGTGTGTGTGTGTGTGTGTGTCGGTAGGGGGGGTGTTGAGGTTAGTGCAAATTCAAATCAAAGGCAAAAATTTTTGTGATGTAAAGCCTAGTGTGCACTCATTACCATATCCTATACCCTGTACGTTAAATATCAATGAAACTGTCTACTTAGTATGGAAAGTGTCTTGGCTGTAATTGCTACATGTCTGTTGTGAGACAGTAAAATTCTGGCTGACAGCATGTCTCTTCACCAATGTTGGTTTCAAAAGGCAATCCTCAACTGTCAATCATCAGGTTGCTAAGAGACAGACTCAGACACAAAGGGGATACATGGGAAGAGGGAGGGGTGTGTTTGTGTGTTAACGTAAAATCTCCATGGCGCTGTATATTTTAACAGTTATGTTTTTGTCACAGTATAACCCAAGGAATATACATGAACAACTAAGTGCTTGGAGCTGGATGAAAAGTGAGGGATTTTGAATCTGCACTGAAGTACAGGGCTCGGTTTCATTTAGACTCCGCAGTTTAGTTAGCCACGCACATAGAATTACATATACAATTGAACAGGATCTCGGTGGCCATACAGGGATCTTCAGTAAATTCCAATTATGTGGCCCTACAGTACACCCTACTATAGCACTGCAGATAAAAGCGCATGGGACTACGACAACAAGCTCAGAGCGTCACAAAGCTGTTTCCAGAACAGCCCAGCCGCTGCTGTATGATCAACCAAGCCAGTCATACAGCTGCTAAGCAGGCTAAGTCCTGACAGACATAAACGACACATGGCCTTGTCAGGCAAGCTGCCAGGATGCTAGCCTTCAAAAGCCCTCTACATGAAGGGTACTTCACTGGGAAGGACTGAGTCATGGATGTTTGCCAGCCAGCGACATTATGTAGCTAAACAGAACGTTGGCGACGAGTTAATACGAATATTGAATGGATGTTTTGCTGAAGTATAGGAGATAGAGTAACACTGTGAGGAAATTCAGAATTTCTATTCAATAGGATGAGTTTTTGGTCTTCCTACTTTTATTACAGTATGAGCTAGTAGTTAATATTAAGGAATGGTACTGGGTCTGTTGAGGATCTGAGCAAGTCCCACTATTCTGGTTAGTGAAGTGATTTAAAAACTCTTATTGGAATCCAGCCAAAGGGAGGTTATCGAACAATTGGAACATATTGTATTCTCTCAGAATGACTGCTGTGGTAAGAACATGCATAATTAAACCACCTACACCATCAGAATTGGAAAAACCACCTCAGAAAGTCCAACCACCTACATGTACCACATAGAAGAGTTTAGAAAATATGTTATTGTATTGTATTAGATCAATTAATTAATCAATTTGCGAAAGGAAACATAGATATTAAAGCAAAATCTACCTGCAGCAAAGCATGATGGTATTATGCTAAAGAGAGCCGTTCCACGTCTTTTTCGCTATGAGTTAAACCCACTCTAAACAGGATGAGGGGAAAGTAAACATTAGTGTTTCAAATCTGAACACTTAGCAATACGTAGGTCTTTCCCTGGTAGGAAACTGACTGGAAAAAGCTCTCTATCATGTTTAATATGGCATTCTAAAAGCCTGAGCTTTAAGATGAGAACACTTATTTGGCTTATCTAAATGCCTAATGTTTAAGTTTTAAACACTGCCATTTAGGTTAAAAGCATGTCACGTTTCATGGTTTCACAGTGTCCGTAACAATACAATAACCTAAAACAAATGGTAACTATGGAAGTACAATACATCCTGTATTTCAGTTTTTGTCCTGTCAGTTTTGTGTCTGTTATGCTGTCTGCTTTTACAGGAAAACTCCTTTTTCCTTACATCAAAATGTGCAATTTGCCATCAATACTGTGTTTGTCCCTTTATCAATGAATGCAGCTCAGTTAGCTTGCTGTCTGAGCAGAGTGGCCTCTTGGGATGTGAATAGTAAATATTTAAGCACCTTTCCACAGTGTTTTAGTGGGCAATACTCTTTCTTCAGTGTCCTGTAGCTCTTCTTCAAAATGCTATCAAATGCATTATTCCAAAGCACCACCTTCCAGAGGATGACTTATGGCAAATGCATTATTTATTCCAAGCGAATACCCTTTGCCGTGTTTCTTGTCCTCTTTTAAGGATGGCTTTAATTCTAGGTCAGCTGGATTTAATATGCATTACCATAACGTCCTCTCAAGGTACAAAGATGGGCTAAAAATGCTTTGAAAGCCTCAATTAAAATAAACTATAACCTACAGGGCTTTGGGTAAAACTTCCAAAACTTAGCTACAACGCATTACTGGTATCATAACCTGATACATAAGCATTCACAAACCTGGGTATCAGACTAGCAGTGTCTGCCAGTGGGTCAAGGATGCACTATTATCGATAGCTGTGTACAGTGTTTCTGCGAGCGCATAATAAGTGAACCTGTCCAGTAAGAGATATCCTGTAATCACCCAAAGCATTCACTAAGCAGGGGCATGAGGGACCCAAACACTGGATCGTGACATCACTGCAAGACGAGTCCTATTCATTTTCACAAATAAACAGGTTGGTTTCACAGTGGTATGCCAGAGCACTCAAGTCTTCCCATCGGGAACAAAATCAAATCTACAGTATACCTGCACAGCGGCGAGGAAAGCAGTCTTTCAGGAAGCGGGAATGTCTTCCACACTATCTATTTCCTTTGAAACTTCAACCTGCCATTGATCAGAGCTCATCAGAAGAAATTCCTTCGCTGTCACATCACCCAAAAAGATGACAATGAGAAAGCTGATCTCTCTAGCAACCGTTGTAAAGATACCATTCTAAAACAGACTTGACTTCAAACAAACGTTGGTACCCTTTGCCATTTCAGCAAGCCACGAGTAACCTTTCCACATCTGTCTTCCATAATGCATGAGCTTTTGGGTGATTTAACCCAAGGAGACATAAAGAACATGAAAGGCAATTTTATATACTACGACAATATGCTCTCGTGCTCAATCACAGGTGAAGTATTTCGGTGATACTCTAAAGAGCAACAGTCCCCAAAAAAGATGCATAATTTTGACCTCTTAACCCTCCTTTCTGGCACTGCTGTAAATAATAATTGTGAATCAACAAGAGTTTGACAAGTAGTCTGCTGTAATGTGCTCAACCAGCTCGACAATAATTACTTTGGGAGAACCCCAGCTCGCAACAATTTAACAACGCAAGCTCAGCTTGTATTCTCAACGGCATTGGAAGGGTTTTGAGAGACGAGTATGATCATTTACAGCCTCTAGATCTTCATCAACCCCATCTTCCTCATGAGCCTCCGCCTCCTCCTCAGTTATACTCAATCGCCTCTCTTCTCCCAAGACAAACAATTCCACAGATGTCTGTCAACACAAGTATAGAGTGTCTACACATTCAAGGGCTGCATCTTATTATTGCCAGTGTTATTGCCTGGGCTTTATTTCCGGCATTACTCAAGTTCATTGGCAGCGGGACGAACTGAGGTTGTGATAAACGCTGATGATGGGACTAACAGCCCAGTAATTAAAGCTAATTCATTAGCCTCTGTGTCAGTACAGGTACTGGCTACATCATAAAGCAGACACACTCACTGACAACATTGGTCAAACAAATCTCTTCGTAGAGTCTATTTCGCCAGACACCTTAGCGCTGCTGATAACACAGCCATCACAAAAGAAAGACGATGTATGCTAAAGCCCAATGCTGCGTACAGGTTTCACGCATGGCATGACTTTTCATAAGTATCCCGTACCAAGTCCGAAGGGACTTGGGACTTCCTACTTTCAGGAACTCCATCACTTAAAACACTAGCTCAACACCAATATCTTTTCTGCCCCGAGTGTTTCCGTTCTTCACAGCAAATAGTCTATTTTATCCCTTGTTTTCCATCTAAGTCTTTGACTAAGTCCCTGATGAGTCAGCAGTTAAGTATTCGTGAGGAAAACACCTTTAACTCCCAGACACATTATCAGGCCCCTTCTGAAAATGAAATATAGCCCTACTGTCTGAAAAGATGAGCCACATCAAATAACGAACAAGAAAATCAATGTTAGGCAAATTGATTAACATAAATCAGCCAAGAGCATCATTCAAAAAAAAGAACCCTAGCCATTACGAAGATCCAATGAATCAGAGTGCGGAGGATCGATGTTCACACATTCATGTGTTTTGAGCTATGTGGGTTACCAATGCAGCATGATGGATAGCTCTAGATGGAAAGAGGGCATCCTGGGTATTTAATTTCACTCCCAGCACGGCTTATCTAGTCGAGAGTTTTAAATCAATAGTGTTTCAATATTCAAACTTCCTGAGAGACTGGGCAAAGTGCAAATCGAATGGACCTGGTTCTAATGTAATTATATTGCTGTATAAGCCCTCTATTTTGCAAGCAATGAATATAATCTGTGGTTGCTGTACACTTAGGACGTGTTGAATCTTGTGACAATCAATGATATATTGGCCATGGTAGGGGATGAAAAGGAATAGTAAATTGAAATAGTGAAGGTAAATTATTTAGTGAAGAAATAGTGTGTCGCTACAATTATCACCATCACCATATTCATCACCATCACCGTCATTAACGCAGTCATCACCATCACCGTCATTACAGCAATCATCACCATCACCATCATTACTGCAATCATCGAGAAGTGTCTGGCTGTAGACGGGCACTGTCAGCAGGGGCTCTGTGGGCGGGTGGGCGGGGCTTGGGAACTGTAGGTTGGTGGGCGGTACTTGGGCTCTGTGGAGCTTTTGAATGGGACTTACAAATGCTGTTCAATCACAGGTCGTTTGCTACTGATTTAATTAACTCTTTCACTGTTTTCCAGTTATTACTTTTATAAACAGTAACCATATTTTGTTTAGCAAACAATATATATAAAAGTTATTACACACTTTTGGTCTATGACAAAATAACATACATACATTTGTTTTTATAAAGCACAATAAAGAATTGTTTAATATCCATAAATTCTTCATCCACCTGCTTTTTGATTTAATTAAATCCTTCGCAATGTATTTAGTTGCAAGTCTTTATCCCACAGACTAGCTTAGTTTATCAATCATTGTATATAGACTGTTCATCTGTTGGAGATTGCAAACCTGTAATGACAATGACACTGGTTGGGCTCTACGAAGCCTGGTTTGGGCACTGTGAAGACTGGTTGGGCACAATGAAGCCTGATTGAGCACTGTGAGGCCTGGTTTTTAACAATCTCAGGAGACAATCTCAAACAACAATCTCAAAAATTGTCATGTCTCAAAGGGGAAATTCCATCCCCCAAATTCACTATCCTGTTGTATATAAACATAATAGACATTTTACTTTACAGCTTGATCATCATCACAGTATCATAAACTGTTATAAATGTACTTTTAATTGAACAGTTACCAATTTTATACTTTCACTCAGTGTTTACTCAGTACTTTCATATGCCTGAATATCTTTACTACTTTTTCCTCATTGTATGGGTCTGTGACAAGATTTTCATTGTCCAACAGCATCTTAATTTCCGTTAACTGCAACTTGATTTCTTTAATATCCTTCACGGCAGTATACACTAAAACATCCAGATTTACTGAGTGCAAATAGAATGTGTTTTTGAACAGAAAAGAAAAGGAAACAATGTGGATTTATTCAATATTCAAACAGAACATTAATAAACATACACATTTTATTTAATGAAGTCAGAGATTCTTGATTACAGTAAGCAATCTCATGGAGTAAAATAAAAATAAATAAACCATTCATTGTTCATTAATTATTCTGCACACCATATGTCCATAAAAGTACATGTACATACATACGTACAACACATACAGAGCGTTTTTCCTGTGGACATCTATGTGCTTCAGTGTTAGTGTTTATGTGGTGGGTTTGACAGAGTGGGCAGTGATACAACTGACAATTGATGAACATGTTGATAACTGTAGCAGGTCATCTGCTACTAAAATTGACTGGTGCATCTGTTCAATAAGAACAGGACCAAATATTAAATCACTTGTGCGTGTTTAAAAAAATGAGTACAGTGCTTACTTTTTTAAGGCTCATGGACAAATGAACGGTCTCCAAAAACTAGAGAATTATCTTTGTTTAACTATTCAACAATCGAGACACTAGTTTACAAACTCAAAAAAATTACTGCTTAACCGCCACAGCTACACTAAATGGCACGGGCAAAAGCGTACCTTCAAATGTCAATAAATTGAATATATTTTAGAGAGCCCTTTTTACATCACCAGATGTTACAAAATGCTTGCATGGTTTTTGTAGCAAAGTCACTCTAAAATAGAATGGACTCAACCCAATAACTTGTTAGCTATGCTACGTAGGCTACCATATAATACCATTGTTTTTTCTTCTTTTTTACTTCATCTGTCTTCTTTATTTAACATAGCAATTAATTCCATAACACGATTCGCTCGACTGTAATTATTTATCTAACATAATTCAAGTATCTTCGTATTTTTACATACTTTTTTCTTTTGTCTGTTTTATTTTACGTTATTTCAGGTTCCCAAAGCTAATACTGTAAAGCGAAGCTAGCTAACTAATACTGTAATGCGTCTGTAACACGTTAACTAAGTTGAGTCCACAGTGCCCAAGCCCCGCCCACCAGCCCACAATGCCCAAGCCCCACCCACCAGCCCACAGTGGCCAAGTCTCACCCACCAGCCCACAGTGCCCAAGTCTCACCCCCCAGCCCACAGTGCCCCACGCAGCCAGACACTTTTGCAATCATCACTATCACCGTCATTACCGTAATCACCATTTGGAGACTACTTTGTGACCACAGCTGCCTGATTAATTGTCCACACACACACACCTCTTTGTTGCAGAGGGGTTTTTGGGTTATGGCTGTAGGCAGCTCATCTCTCCTCTGGGTGCTGGACCACTTAGGACTGGAGAGAGCAGGGCACTGCGCTGTCCTGTAGTGGAGCTAATCCACTGCACTCTGCCATCTGCTCAACATGAATCATTTATTCACGTCTTCACCTCGCACAGGACAGTGGTGGTGTGTGATAGCTCTTGTGTGGATGTGTGTGGATGTGTATGTCTGTATATATATATATATATATATATATATATATATATATATATATATATATATATATATATGTATATATGTTTTAATATACTTATGAGGTCTTGGTATTCACAAGTAAATCATGCACTTGTTGGTGAAGTGAGGAAATGTTGTCAGTTCTCATAAACAAGAAAGGCTATTTTAGAGTTACAATTAGAGTTAAGAGCTGGGGAAAAATTTTATGGTAAAAACTCCTTACAAGAAAAGATAAACTAACATGTTTGTGTGTGTACCCCAGTATTTTCATATACAAATGTGTTTATGGGTACAGTTCGTACAGTGACTAATGCCTCCAAGCCAGTCACTTGGTTGATAAATGTGTGGATGGTATCTTCATCCTTCCAAATGGACAACATGACCATGTTATTCTTCCACTTGACACATCTTCCCCTTTTCTCCCTCCTCCTTTTCCCTGAACCAACCCGTCATCCAGCAGAAGGAGCAGGGATCAACCTCCCTCTCCTCCTTCCCCTGCCGCGGCTGCCCCCTAGTACAGAGCATCTCTGCGACCAGTTTCCCCCCCCCCCCCCCCCCCCCCCCCCCCCCCCCCCCCCCCCGTCAGTTCCCTTTGCCTGCTCAGGAGATTTTGCAATCACACTTTTACTTCGGTTGGGTTTGGCTCCATTTGTTTTTGACCAAGCATGCTGCGATGAAGACACCGGCCGCATTGAGGGAGAGAAAGAGGGAGAGACATACAGGGGACAGAGAGAGACAGGGTAAAGGGTGGAAATGATCCTGAGGAGAGGCAGAGGGAGTGAGCGAAACAGGATGACTTTGGCTCCGCTGCTATCTCAAAGACGCAACGCTGCTTGGACAGCGCATTCTGAAAATTATGCTTTCCCCACCTGACAGAGAGCAGGCTCATGAAGAGAACGCTGACATATGGATTGGAGGGAAAACAACTAACTGAACTGGGAATGTCGGATGATTCCAGTGCAGCTGGGGAAGATTTTCCAAACGCAGATGCAGTTCCTAACAAAAAGAGGGTGGGTGTTTATCACTTCACAACACCACTCATCCAAACCAACTAATACACACACACACACACACACACACACACACACACACGCACACACATAAACACAGAACCTCCCCCGAGGTAAACAAGCTCGTCCTGCTAACCCGTGAAAAAACAAACCGTCATCCAAACCAAGACAGCGAGACAGACTGTTGACGACAAACTACGATCGGATACATTTTGTTTTGGTCACATCGAGTGCCCTACAGGATAACGAGAGAGAGGGACAGCGAGGCTGAGAGAAGAAGCTGAAGGTCTACAAAAACCATTCTGAACATTTTTCTTTCTCGCTCTCTCCCCCTCTCTTATTCTCGCTCTCTCTCCATCTCTCTCAGAAGTGGGTCAGGACTAATGAGCGAGTGGTGCAACCTCTACTTTAAGACGATTCAGTAACCACTGGGAGCACAATCATCATGACAGGGGGCCATCACTCCCTGTCTCTCCCTCCCTCTCCCCTCTCTCTCTTTTGCTCCCTCTACAATCTATACCCTGAGTGGAGGGATGGAAAAGAAAGGGGAGGAGAAGGAGGTGAAGGGAGAGATGGAGTCATCTGCTTGAGCTAAACACATCCATGGGTCCCCATACTTTGCTCTGATGGGTTCAGCGTGTTCATTACATAACTCAAAACAGGCGCACATTTTTTTTCAATAAAACATTCCATCATCATCGTCTCCAGAACGGACAAGCAGCTTTAGCATTTTCCATTCATAGTGGCCGAACACATATTGGTATTGATGCGCACATGCAATCTGTTCACCCCATCGACGAGACCACTTCAGACCCGCCCATTCTCCAGCACAGCGCTGCCAAACGGGACGAACGCTACAGGAGCCGCGCGCCACAAAACCAACAACTGTTATTCTGGGACAAAGGGACAAGTGGACAGCCAGACGCGCTAATCTGATTTGAGCTGATTTGAGCTCAGATAGCGAAGTAATAGTCGCTGTCACGAGTAGTGAGAGCAGAGGAGGGAGGGATGCAAATTCACTGGTCCTCCGTCTGCCATGAGCCATCATGACGAGCGTGAGAGCAGCAGACAGATGTGGGGCTAACAAAGACTATTCACAAACACCCCCCCCCCGTCACACCCACAAACAGAGGACCCCAAAATGCGCACCCCCCCCCGTACACCATTCCCTCTCTTCACTTCTCAAACGAGCGTCGCTCAGAACCAGAATAAAACCACAGCAAATCTTGTAATTCTTTATGAGGTTGACAATCACATTTGTTTTTTAAACACCCAAAAGAGTTAAGTCGAAAGCGTTCTTTAGTCTCGCATCAGTAGCCTATTCTTTGCGCGGCAGCGTTGAGACCAACCTCCGTGTCAGAGAGACACTGCATCACATACATACAGCCGCAGCCACAGCAACACAAAGGAAGAATGTATAGCTCCGAAAGACGACAGGAGATAAAAAAAAGAGAGTTTTCTAACCATACCTTTTGAATTCTGTCCTTCCTCCATATTCTCTTCCATCGTGGCTGGGTTTGTGTGCACTCCTCTCAATAAACAGTAATGCCACAGAGACTCTCGTTTAGAAGTGGATAAAGCTGCCTCTCGGTTAGGTGCGAGTACGGTGTGTGTGTGTTTGCGTGTGTGTGCGTGGGGGCGGGTGTGTTTTGTCCCCTAGCTGCGAGCTGTGGTTATGTAGTGGTGTCTTCGGGAAGTCCGTTCTCAGTGCTCTCTCTCTCTGGCTCTCTCAGGCTTTCACTTTACTACCTCTCTGTTTCTCTGTCTCTTTTACCCCCTCCCTCTTTTCTTTCACACTCTTTACCTCCCCCTCTGTCTTATACTGTAATAGTCTGTCTTTCTCAGAGAGCGGCAGCCCCTTTTCATTCAAACTTCTCCTTCGTCGAGATATTCACTTTCGCCTGTCCATTCAATGAAACAAAAACGGCTGGAAGCTGACACAGGGTCTGGGGGACAGAGATCAAACTTCTCTCAAATTCAAACGCGTTGGGTTTAAATCGGATTAACACTTTTCGCTGGAAGGATTGTACGTGAAAGACTCTATCACAGGAGGATGGAGGTAGAAACGTATCTTTCCTTCCTACGCTACTTCTTAGAACGGAAACTGGGAATAAGCATTGCAGAACTACAGACCGTTTCAGGACACCGAAAGCAGAAGCAGCCGGTAACCTGTAAACAGATGGAGGGATGTAACCAGCCCATTGGCCCCCCTCTCCCCACAATCCTCCTGTTTAGCCTAAATGGAGGAACCCGTCAGCCTGTCTGTGGATAAGTTATACTGCACTGACTGGTGCTTAGGAACACCTAGAGACAGGAAGGATGTATATTCTCTTCTGATATTGAATAAACACTTCATTCATGGATGTGTTGCGCTTAGATGGCAGTCTATTTGGGTTCTGTCACAAAAACATTACCCAAGTAGATCCCAAAGTACAATGAGAAAAAGGGCGTGCACGGACACAATCTGAAGAAAGTTATGTTTAACTTGGTTTAATTGTAAAAGCGTTTACACATCGCAAAAAAATTAGGGTTAGGGTTAGGATTACGATATTTTGACAAAAAAAATGTAAAAAACAAGATATTGTGAATGTTGTGTACATATGCTATATATTTTTTGGTGTTTTTTGCATTGTTTTAGACAGATTGGTGACAGCAGGGAGACAGACAGAGTAAGAAAACGAAAAGGGTTGAGACACGGATTGACCAGGCGTGTTTAGACCACCAGAATGACCAGGCGTGTTTAGACCACCAAACCATTGGCCTGCACTGTATTCTACACTGACAGTAAAAGAAGCAATTCAATTTCACATGAATACAACATCCCCAACTTTTTCCATTGTCACTAATTCCATTTTGCTCAAAGCCTGGATGACGAAAGTACGCAAGAATAACTGTTAAAGAGCAACGAATTGGCAAAATTGCACTGCTAATTACCTAATTTAACATAACCAGAGGTCAGAGGTCTATAAACCAATAGAAACATAAATACCAAGTTTCTCTTGCAACTGCCTTTACAAATACAGTGACACCTTCTGTACGCGTACCTTTACCATGTAGACTGTAAATGATGGCTTTTTATAGGGTCCATGACGGCGACAGGCATCAACGGTTTTTCAGCTTAATGTGATTAAGGCTGGACACCGTCATTCTTATGTTCGTTGGACTGCTTAGACCAAACGAGTCATTGGTTGATTCTAGTTCCCTGACCTTGTAGTGTGTTGCGTCGTGTGTGTGTGTGTGTGGGGGTTAGCCTCAGAAGAATGACAAATTCTCCTGTGGGTTGTCTTGTAGAGCTGGTCTTAATCCTCGGTGACAGGTTCTCATAGTGCCTCAGGAAAAGGTCCCCTTACGGTTGATCCTTTTAGGGACACTGGGATTGTCAGGGAAGCAGGGACACTGGAATAACATGTGCCACAGGACGCACGGTGTGTACTTTCAGGTCTCCCACGGGGTTATTTATTTTATCACAAACCTGTGGCGCACTACACTTCCCTACCAAGAAAACATTCAGTACATCTGAATTTGGTAAAAAAAAAAAAAGTATAATACATGATTTATCATATGGACAAGTGTCCTGCATCTATTGGATTGTTTTTTGGAGGGGGGGGGAAATGGGGGGTCTTCTTGGCAGTAATTGCAAAAACTGATTTTGAACCCAAGGAAAAAGCTGTAGTTACTGCCTTTTACCTTGGGGGTCATATCTTTCAACTGAACGCAGCAACAGAACTTACAACTGGTGCAACTGGTCTCATAGTGGAAGGCTGTTACAATGCCAGTAAAAACACGGCTCTTTTATTAATAGCATAAATTAGGCTTAACTTTCAAATGAAACTGACAGACAGGACTGTTTGGTTTGGTCCCATTATTTATTACATATGCCAAAGAGTTTGTATTTGGGGGCTAGTGTCTGTATTGGGGGGCTGGTGTCTGTATTGGGGGGCTGGTGTTTGTATTCGGGGGCTGGTGTCTGTATGAAAAGGTAACATCTCTATGAAGCCCAAACTGGTTAATGTGCATGACAGCAATCAGGACTTGGCAAAGCACATACCAGTCTCTGGCCAAAAGCCAACACACACACACAACCACATATACTGTGTGCATATATATAAATATATATATATATACACACAACACACATACACTGAGATAAGAGCCAAGTCAATTACCTTCCAAAAAATGGTCGTTTGATGTTAATTGATGATAATAAAATGGTAACTAGCTCCACTTTAAAGACCGGTATGCATATAAAAATAAATCATTGTAATTACTAAAGCGTGCACACACACTCCACCACACATACACACATACACACACACACACACACACACAGTGTATACACATGCACACGCCCACAACATATTAAGCATAATGTCCTTAAAGTGCTGTGTGTGAATCTTCATTGAGCCTGGGCTGCAGTTCACTGTCTATGCAGTCAGCAGTGACCCGTCTTCATGGTGGTAGACCTGAGGCTGGGGACGGCGCTAGGCTGGCTCGCTGCCAAAGCTGAATGGAGCCAGCCGCAACGACAGGGCCATCACTTTGCACGCGACGCCACACAGAGTCGAGCAGCGGCCCGCGCTTCGTGCTTGATGACGGCGGACGACGACAACAGCGGGGACGAGATGCGGTGGCCAGACCTAGATGAAAACGGTGATCTGTGATGTTGTCATCGGTGCTGCAGGTTACCGCTGTAGGCTACTAGAAGGGAATCACTCTGCGTTCATTTTTCCTCCAGGCATCTTCCCTATTTCTCCGATTGCGTTCGAGAAGTCCTCCAATACATTTTGGGAAGGAAAGAAGTGAAAAACCAAATGCATGGAATTGTAGAAAGACAAATTCAGACAGAGCCCAGGACTCCATTGGAAAACAGTAGAGTTGATAAGAAATGGCTGAAAGCAGTGTCAGAGCAGAGGAGTTTATCTGCGGTGAAAGGAGCGATATTACATAAGATACAATCTGAGGCGAGACTGTATAGGGAATATTGATGTGGTTGGAAACAGAGTTGGGCTAGGGCTCAGGATCAGACTGACAAGTTGGTGACAGGGACGTCGATAGGTGTTTGTGGTGCTACATAAAACGTCTTTAATTTCATGTGAAAACAATCATGTGCTCTGGTCGATTTGCGTGACTGAGCCTTATTGCCTCGTAATGAGAACATGGTTCTCTTGCAATACCACACCTGGGTGTCCTCCTGAAATCTACCAACACAAACCATACACTGTACACCCTTTTCATTTAGTTACGCGCTTAGGAAAAACGACCTCAAACTAAACTCTTTCAAAAGCGACGTAACGTACCCTGGGCCCCAACCCATAGTTTAGGAAACCGTGCAGTAGAACTGTAGCCTACCTCGCCTTACTCTATTGTCACTGCACATCTTTTCTGGTACTCTGGCATCCTCCTATGAAGTTCAAGGGAAGTTAGATCAATAGACAGTTCTATAACCCCAAATTATTTTTCATTAGTTTGTCTGTATGTACTGTTCTTGATCATCCACACCACGCCTGCACTGACCCACCCAGAAAAACAGCTATACTCACTCAGTGTAAATTATTGATGCATGACACTATCCTTTGACCAGTTACTGTCTATTTCTGCTGCTGTATACTTTCTTACTACCATATCATGGTTGTTCGTGTTCCCTTACTAAATCTTTTACTAGTATTGTCAAGGAGTAGGAAACGGCAAAAAAATAATTTCTTCGGTGCAGTTTCTCTCTCTGTGTCAATCAAATGCATTGGTATAGATGAAATGAGAATGGCAGTCAGAGTGGCCAGTCACTATTTAGTTGTCATATGTAGATCGGGATCATGTTGGGACGAAAGTGTTCACTGGCAGGCAGACTGCTGAAGTGTGGGTTCTGTTTTGACAGCCAACTGGAATTTGAAACTTTGAGTTTTTTGTGTTGTGTGTAAACGGGGAAAAGCCACAAGTTCATGGTTCACCTGCCCCCCTGTTCAAATGTCAAATCGGTTACATGTGAACTTCCATTGTACGCAGTAAATATGTGAATATACAGTGCCATATGTAATATTGCAGACAACATTATGACAGACCCATTTGCTAAGGAACTGCCTTGCGGCACGGGTCTGTGTGTTTGTGTCTGTGTGTGTGTGCAAGTACAATCACAAGTACAATCCTCCCATCAAGTTTTGGGGAAATCCAATTCTGACAGAAGCCTATGATAATGTCGCTACTAAAAACATCCAGGACAACCTGCTGATATGTGTAGACCTTGTCTAACTCATCCAAACAGCTCAGGTGTATGTGTTTTCTCTGTGTCCTGAAGCAGCCAGGTGCTGTGATTCCGGATGTAGTGATGATTCATGTGGACACATCGCTCTGCTAGCTGTTTCCCATCTCATAGACCAACCGCTTCAAACGTGCCATCGGTTTCCAGGCAGACCCGAGACAGCCACTATGCAGCAACGCCTTCTAAAACATTTACAGGCTACAGGCAATGTGTTTCTCTCGCTGACATCGCAGAGTCTGTATATCTAAACATTACATAGAGAAATGTGGTTTCTCTTCCGCATGCAAATTGGGCGGGGTTAACGAGATAGGTAGGGTGTACGAAAATGAAAGAGGGAGGGAGGTGGGGGGGCACCCACCACTCCCAGAGGATTCCCCTGGAGGAGTCTCAATGGGATCCATTCGGAGCAGAGGAACAGTGAAGTGACAGAATTGGGCTTGTCTGCAGAGGCCATGCATTATGAAGAGATGGTAGTGTGAGCGTCTAGTCAGGCGCAGTCTAGAGTTAGAAGTAGCGACACGCCGAAAACACAGACGCAGAGAAACAGCCATTTTGGATTTCACAAGGTGTTCCCATTGCAAAACAAATCGCGGTGCATACGTTCAGACAGGTTCTTATTCATGTGCGGTTAAACGGATAAGCTAACAACGTATGGGACATGTTCAGGGAAGCACGTTGGTTCAGGGTTTTCCCAGTATTCGTACAGTGAACTCTAAAAGGGTTTGGCCTGTGACATTACTTTTTTCTGCACTGTATTCCAACACTTCTAGGACCACATCTTAGATATTAATTCAGGTGTAGGCTGTCAGCTTAGACATTCTCATCCATATTGGTTAAACCATTTTGAATTTACAGCACCTAGACTTTACCAGATGCTGGGTATCTTAACTGGTGAATCTCTGCCAGGCCAGAACTGCCGCCATCTTTAGCTCCTGCTTGTTTGGGGGCCTTTTTGATTCATTTCGGGTGATGAACTTGTTGGTGGCCACCATCGAGTTTTTAGAGTAGTTGTCATACTGCATAATGTCATGCCATCTAATGACTTTATAGGACTTGGCTGAGTAGACAATGTTTCTGTACACTTCAGAATATATCCCACTGCAATCAGCAATTACACCATCAATGAAGACAAGTGAGCCGGTTCTAGCAAGACTGGACAAAAGCTTCTATATCTCGGCCATTATAATGTTCAACAATCAAATGCATCGGCCCTATACCGTTATCCGCACATTAGAGCCCTTTTGCACACTGAAACACAAATCCCAGAATATTTACTCACACTAACCTAGCACATAGTCACACACACTCTAACACTCACGGACAAAGTCTCATTCTCACACTCACAGAACCACATTGCACAGGGGAGAGTTTTTGCAGGAAAACCAGTGGCCCAGAACCAAACCCAAGCCTCAGAAGCACTGGTCAGAGGGATTGGCTTAGACCAATGGACAACCCTCAGGCACAAACTTTAAAACTTTCAGCTCTGTAACTTAGAAGCTTAACTGAAAAGCTAGTTAGAGGGGTGCTCTTCAAAGGACCACATCTCTTTTCAAGTGAAAAGATTTTGTCAGCGCTGCCGGGTTCAGCTCAAGCACTCACATTTGAAACAAATGGGATTCTCCATTTCAAGGAAGAAAAGGGCTATGATCTTCCTAAACAGAATAATGCAGAGACATGAACTTTGCTGGCAAAGTCATTGATTTATTCATAGACAAGAAGACAAGGCGGCGTCTTTGATTAGCATGAATGGATAAAGGTAGTGGCTGTAGTAAGAGAAGTACTACTAAGCCCACAACATTATCATGTATCTGCGACGTACACCGCAAACCTTCAGCATGAACTAACTGTTAAAGGCCTATTGCGACAAAGTTACATTTATTTGCGCCGAAGATTTAGTTGTTGTAGGAAGAGATTGGTTTAATATACATCGACTAAATCATTGACTACCTCTCAAGTCAAATCATCTGTGTTCTCTGGTAAAACACTGTTTCCTTGGGTTGGGATTCTGAATGCAACTCAGACAATCATGAAAAGTCCCAATACGTACAGTTTGTACTAACACCTAAGTGTCACAATATCGCATTGTGAGGTCCCTGGCAGTTCCCAGGTCTACAAAACAAGCAGGTCCCCCATCTTTGTTGCAGTACTGTCTTTACGTTCTGTTATCTAACTGCCAACCCCGCCAAAAAATATAACTATCAATGCTAACATATCCTACACATAATTGAAAAACAGGATTTTTTAAATTAAATTACATCTACCAACTAATCCATTACAACATCTCCACAGTCCCTGTGAATTGGGTATTCCCATCTGCCTGGCAGCGTAGAGGAAAGGAGGACAAAGGGACATTTTTCTCCGATCTAATATATCATTACGTGACCTACATAGAATGGAACAGTAAGCCTCCTGAAACTCCATTCTATCCTCATAAGCCTGATTCGATGTATCCAGGATAACCAGGTAGAACCAGACTTAATCTTGCACTCAGTGTTAAGGGTGGTGAATGCAAAACACCGTCTGGTTAAAGCGGGTTTTGCGCTTTCCCACTGAAGGAGGCGAAAGCCTAAACGTATATGCATCTATGTTTTTCTCCTAATGCCGTAAAGTGACACAAGTGAGGCGGAGGCAGCTTCTGAGTGTCCATCTGTCTTAACGTTGAGGTTTTTGCCTCAAACACACGTCTTGCTCCTCTTGGTGCATCGACGCCTAAGCAACAGTTCTGTGTGTTCAACAGCTCAGCTTCTCCTCCCCTATACAGTGAGCTCTGGTCCACATCCCTGATAAGGCCTGGCCGAGCTCGACACCTCTTCCTGTTGATACAACAGGACATATCTTAGCTGCCTGGACAGAAATAAGAACAGCCTATATGCACAAACAAAAATTAACAATCAGCTGTAAGCCATGAGCTCTTTTCTGTTTGTCCATCCGCCCTGAAAACATATACCCAAGCAATATCTGTTCACTGTATACCCAGAACATATTGGTTTCTACACTCACAACACCCAATTTTCTCCCATCGCTCTCCATAGTAATGGTATTATAATGATTGACATAGATCACTAAGGAATTCCATTACGCGCGGGCATAAGTGTTTCACAGAGGTGTACCGCGGCTTTTGTTACCGCTCTTAATTTTCCGTTTCCCTTCTATGCGCCGATCTATCAGACAAATCACTTCCCAAACCCCTTCCGCCCTGACTTTATAGATTGATCTACAGCCCTTTACGCTGGAGTGTCAATGGGGCCACTGCTCATACAAACAACTAGTGATTATTATAGAGGGGGCAGGGGTTGTGAAGCTTTTCTAAGCCCACTGGCTAGTGGACATCGCTATTACCTGTCAGTCAGTGGCGTTGCCCAATAGTGTAAAAGGACTACCTTAGCTCTCTTCCCCCTTAAAGAACCTGGGTGGTAGATCCAAGTATTTGCGGACATGTGCTGTAACAGAAGAGAGAGTCCAAATGGGCTTCTAAAGCTTTCTTCGTTAACGCTGGTGTTTGTGACTGTGCACACGTGTGCATTTGCGCTTGCCTTTGATCCTGGTTTTACTGAACATAGGGTGATCAGACAGTCATTAACCATAAGGTTTTTTAGCCAGTCCCTACTAGGAAAAAGGCCATTAACAACGTTGGTTTAGGGTAAAACTTACAATCGTGGTTAGCATTAGAATTGGGTTATGGTTTAGGAATTATTGAGATTTGAGTATTATTGAATATTGAATTTGATCAGGGTTAGTGAACTCTTCTGGTCCTCACAAAGATAGAAAAGAAACGATGTGTTTGTGTGTCAGCGCTTGTGTTGTCTTGCAGATTTTTGCAGATGGGGGAGAGAGAGAATAGAGATGGACTGGGCAGAGTTGGAGAGAGGGAGAGACAAAGTGAACCAAAACAGCAGAAGCGACAGGGAGATAGAAGAACATTAAGAAAGGAAACGCCAGTGAATTGCCTCTGCGCTCTGAAGCTCTCAGACACAACAGCAAGCTCTTTGAAGTGACATACACAGGGTACGAAAAACAAACGAGACAAGACACATTTTCTAGGACACAGATGTGTACATGCTGGTCGGCTTGAGTTGGGTTGCCAAGGGAGATGGCCACCGTGACGACTATGCGATCCACTTCCTGCCTTGAGAAGCAAATAGCCTCTAGCTTTCAGTGACATCCACCGGGCACTCCATGAAAAGAGGACTGTCAACTAAATCATGATTGAAAAACGGGACGCCTGTCACCCAATTAAAGCCTGCTTCGCTGTGCTGTGTGCACAAATCAAATCATGTCACACCAACGCAAAGATGATTTTCTAGATAGCTGTAGTCTTATAGTCAATTCAGATATCTGAGACATTTCAAATGGGAAATAAACCCAGTTTCAGTGAATTGGCAAATTTCTTTCATTTAGAAAGTGTTTGGATAATTTATTCACATTTGACAATATCTGTACCTGTAAACCTCTCTAATCAAAAAAATGACTGCAAGCTTTCTGGCATCAGTCCTTTTTTGATGCCCTATTATATCATTCTGTAACAGTTTCTGTCAGGTTTCTGTGAGGTTCAATAAAAAATATTTGAAACAAAACACAATATTCTGACATGGTCTACCAGTGACCAACATTTCAACTGGATTTTCTATTGAAGTCAAAGAGTGTCAATGCATTTATCCACAAGTTATGGCCTAATGCAACCCAGTAACAGGGTGAATTAAACTCTGTCAGTTATTAGGTGCTTTTGTCAATGATGTCAACCGCAAGCTTGATAACATGATTTGAGAATGTCTAATGGAATTCTCTTGGCCACTGCAATGCATTCTCCCAGTCTGTTTAAATAGCACGTAGTAGCCCCGTCCGTCTGAGGGGAAAACAACCCTTAGCTACTAGGTAACCCCACTGGCACACAGCAAAAACTTGACCTTTTTGAAATGCATTTGGTTGTCTGCTTGACTGTAGTCAACTACACAACTACATTAAGCAAAAAGAAAAAGAGGTCGAAAAAGGAATCGTCAGCATTACTATCTAGATATTTATGCTAGGCAAGAAAACACAAACAAATGTATTGAACAGGTAGTGAGTGGATTTACAAATGGACAGTAATGTATGGGTTAAATGTTTTACCTGCGTAATGAATCTTATGGTCCCCGTAATAACCCACTCTTACCCCCTGAATAACCTGAAGCCAAAGGGCTCTTCTCATAGTCTATATTTCCTGACATGGGAATATTGGGAATTGTACGTCGGGATGTTTGACTTGGTTACATGAATGTTGAACAACACAGCAGCTTTAACTGGTGTTTTGTTATAACTGCAAATTAACTAGGCACTGGGATCATTTACAGTTGCGGGGGTCAATGGAGAAAATGAATTCATGGTAGCTGTCAAGGGGAATTCCTTGTGGATGTGAACATTGAATGGGAGAATTTTACAGCATACATATTAGATTCACAGCTATCCTTATCCTAGATAGGAAAGGAAAAGAGAAGGGCCAGAGACTGTGGAGACATTATGTATACTCTCCCTCGCTTCATCTCTCCCTTCTCTTGCTCCTTTTCTCCTTCCTCTCACTCCTCTCCTTCCTATTACGTTCCAACTCTCCCTTCACCGGCTACATCTCTCCCCTCCATTTCTCTTCTCCATCTTTCGCTAACTGTGCTATTTCTCTAGTCAGACAGAGGGTGCATGCGTAGCCGTGCCAAAGGAATCCCTTGATATTTGAAATAGCTCTGACAAAATGGGATTAAAAAAAATCCTAATCCTCGATTAAATAAAGCAATACCCCTCGTTCTCATTTCTTATTACCTTCATGCTGACAAAAAACAGACGTGTGTTACCTGCACGGCAGAAGGGCACAGTTAAAACAAAGTGCCTGTGTCTAGCGCACGTGTAGGAGCATGCGTGTAAAACGCGTGTTGGTGCCATACTGCATGTATGCAACGCTTTCCCAGAAGGTGTGACAGCTCAGGCATCAGTTCCCGTCCGCTCTAGTGGTGACCAAAGTAAATGCAGAAACAAATAAAGCGTATTATGATAATGCAATAATCCCAGCCACAGGGGATATTGATATCAACACGGAGCCTATCAATCATTACCGCGGGCCTACAGCGCGCTATCCACTTCAGATTATGTATCAAAGCTGTTTACATCTCTCCGCTGAACCTGATCGTCCTCTGATTAAAATCAGGAGTGTGCCTTTAAAGCCTCATTCCATAAGTCCTTTTCAGGAGAAATGGCCATGCATCTTTTATGCAAAGTAACGTTTGTCTTCTGAAGCGAGCAGAGTGTGTGTGTGTGTTTGTGTGTGTGTGTGTTGGGGGGGGGGGGGGCTGCGTTGATGTCTGGTGTGAGCCGTGCACATCTTGCCAGATTTGAAACCACCCTCCTTAGCAACAGTTTCCCCGTTCAGTCGGCTGTGTCTTGCATTGTCAAGGTAAAGGTGCGTGACCGCCTGTTCTTTCGCCATCTGATCTTGCAGATAAAAACACTGCCTCCCTCTCCTGCTGTATATTTACACAAAAACGTTAACAGTAGTAGCTTGCCTCGTAGCTTGTAGCGGTCTTGCTAACGGCCTCAGATTGATGAAAGTTGACAATGAACTGAAATCTCGTGTACCTCAAGCTGCAGTTCAGCCCTCCTGCAGGCCACATTGTCGGGAATGCGTCTCGGGGGCATTATCCCTCTTGAAACTCATAAGGGCCCATTTCCACAAGAAGAGAACAGCATGTGAAAGTGTGTGTGTGGGTGTGTGTGTGTGTGTGTGTGTGTGTGTGTGCGTTGTGTTAAAATATGGCTGTTAAGAGGAAACCATGAAGAAAGATGAGGGGCACTTACGCTTTTAGAGATATTTTAGTAAAAAAAATGTGTAATGAGTCACTAAGTCAGGGAGACAAGCAACATTGTGTTGAAAGCACTGACTGGGTTTCTGTGTGGTGACTCTGGAATTGTGGAATTGTGAATTAGCATGTTGAACTTAGGGCTTTTGATTTAAATAACGATAAAATTAGTATGTGTTTTAACACAATACAGGCCCATTTATACACAGCCTCTCCGCTACAAAGCCATTTTCTTCATTATTCCACCACAATAACAAATGTGACAGAGGCCAAATGCATCTATTACAGATCCTCGCACGGGCAAAAGCTCAGGGATGACAAGTGGTAGGGGAAGACAGAGTGAAGCAGTAGAAGTGGAGAACGAAGGGATGACGAGTGGTAGGGAAAGACAGAGTGAAGCAGCAGAAGTGGAGAACGAAGGGATGACGAGTGGTAGGGGAAGACAGAGTGAAGCAGTAGAAGTGGAGAACGAAGGGATGACGAGTGGTAGGGAAAGACAGAGTGAAGCAGCAGAAGTGGAGAACGAAGGGATGACGAGTGGTAGGGAAAGACAGAGTGAAGCAGTAGAAGTGGAGAACG